>WYEA01005605.1:48258-64715 GCA_033558465.1 Alcedo atthis | reverse complement strand
GGAAAAACTTGTTCCCAGTGAGGGTGCCAGAGCCTGGAAGGGGCTGCCCAGGGGGGTTGTGGAGTCTCCTGCTCTGGTGACACTCAAGACCCGCCTGGATCTGTTCCTGGGTGACTTGGTCTAGGTGATCCTGCTAGGCAGGGGGGTTGGACTAGATGATCTTCTAGGTTCTTTCCAACCCCTACCATTCTGTGATTCTGTGATATGATGATGGGAGAGACTGCATGAAATCCCAGTTCCCAGCCAGGAGAGGGGTCATTTTGGTTGAAATAAATGTCATTCTCCATGTATAACTTTGACTGTCTTTGCTAGGCCTGGTGCTACATTATTAATTTTGTTGACAAGCGAGTCTGACAGTAATAAACATTTCTTTTGAAATCAACTTTTAGGTATAAAAAAAGACTGGTTATTAAAATAAGGGTATTACTGCCTTTTTTTTTTTTTTAATGTTTAATTTTTAAAACTTCCATACTCCTTTTCTAGATTTAATCAGAATACCCCTGGACCTTGGAAATTCTTCAGCAGCTTCTTAAACTCTAAGCCAGCCTGGAATTGCAAATATGCACCTGATAGCTGGATGAATCCAGGCCCACACATTTGACTCAGCTGGCTCTTTGCATTAGCTGATGTCACACAGCCAAAAAAGCAACATGGTCACCAGAAAAATCAGCTTTTGGGCCAACACAAGAGGAAGCAGCTTTTTGCAGCTTATTACAGAGCACTCCTACTGAACGGATGGGGGAGGAGCACAGAACAAGACAGACCAGCCTTCTGCCATATAAAGCTTTTTTTTTTCCATGAAGAAGGTGTGCAATTAGATTTGATAAGATCTGGAGGTCTCAAAGGTTTTGAAGTCCCTACAGGCTTTTGAATGCTGCTAAAGGGATAAAAACATGCCTTTCAGTCTGCTGCCTTTTGCTAAGTGGAAAATTAATTGTTCACTTACAGGAAGGCTGCAGAATAAGTTCAGTAATTACATGCTGCATCTAAGCGGTAGACATGGGCTGCCAAGCTCAAACCCAGCCACACCTCTTCTGCAGAAGTCAACTGGAGACACAGGAGGGAGCTCAGGATACAACAGGGACACTGGGGATAAACAAAAGGATCACAGTGGTAGGGAAGAGATGCCAGCCCTTCAGAATGTAGGTCTTGTTCCTTTCACTGTACACATGAGAACTTGCTTATCTCTTTCTAACTGCAAAAGTGCAAATACCAAGTTGGGACTCCCAAGATGAAACACACTTGTGTATTTTTCATTGCTCTAAGTGACAATAGCATCACTCACATAGTAAATGTAATTACCAAGACAGGATCATGATAAAAACAAAACAAAACAAAACCAACATTTGAACTTGGGAAAACCAGTTGCTTGAAGTCACCAGAGGTACAGCTCTACCTCCAGGGAGCTCAGACTGCTTCCAAGAGAGCTATCCCTACTGAGGCTCTCCTTTGGGAATTACCTTTCAGGAATGCAGCAGTTACCTACCATTTCTACAGATACAAGGCAGATAAAACATTACACAGCAGCAGAAACAGCTTTGGCTTAAGCTGCAGATGAAAGGTATTATCACTCAACAGCTGCATTAAATGAACTTACAGCTCCAACTCCATGGGTACAGGAGGAAAGGCTCCCAAAAGCTTCAAAGCACCAAACCACAGCTGCAGCTCTGCTAATGCAGTTGGGTTTTTTCTGCGTGGTCATGCCCAAAGTTCACTTGAAAGTTTCCTTTCTGAGGTGCCATCTGGTTTTGAAGCCAGCTAGAGCTGAACCAACACAGCTACCTGCTAAATGCAAGAGGCACCGCCTGCCTTCCCCCGGTGCTACAGCTATAGAGGAGACACTGTCTGAGGGCTGTCCCTGAACATGGGGCTCTGCCCCACCCCAGAGCTGCTTATGGCTCTCCCAGTCCAACAGCTATGCCAACTGTTCCAGTACTGGAAATTCCCTCTAGATCACAGCTCCAATTGCTCCCTGGCACAGGCAAAGCTAAACTGCAAGTGTGAAGGTAGTGCCGAGTCTTTCCTCTTTGGAAGCACCAGGCCTAGGCACTCCCTAACTCTGGGAAAGACCTGCTCCAGCTCCCAGCACCAGAGACCCCTGAGCTTCAGTCACCATTTTTCATCTGTAAGTCAAGTTCAGGTTTTCCAAGGACATGTGCTGCTTCTACCAGTGGGTAGAGGTTTTTAGTGAGCAGTTTGCTCAGCCTGGGTGTACCTGTTCTGAATGCTTATAGGGTCACACCTTGGCTGTCATCTCATCTGCCTGAATTACCAGCCTCAAGATTTAATAGAGGAAGATAAAGGACAGCAGATTTGCAATACAGATCCTTCAGAACACAAGGCTGATGTTTTCCTCAAGTTCATCCAAAATTCTGGGGCATTGGGGACTTCTTCATTTGAATATAAAAAGTATGAAAACAAATGAACTTCAAATAAGCACAAGGAAATAAAATACCGTATGGCATATTCAGATTCATAGGGTTGCTATCCTGCTTAATAAATCTTCTTTTAGTTATATTTTTTGATATAAGTATTGTATTTTACAGGGACTTTAATTCTGTATCTCAAAAGGAAGTTAATATAACAGAGTTTACTGTATACAGATTAAATGAGAACTTCTGAAAATTCTCAAATTTATCTGCTCAGCTAAATAAATTTTCTAACTTTGCACTTGGGGTAATTATAATAGAGTTTTTGATCCCTAGGTAGATGGATGTAATAGTCCTATAAATCCCAGATTTTCAACACCTTCAAAGACTATTAAATGTTTATGAGAGAATATGGTTTTAGAGACATCTGGTGGTTATATAATCCTAAGGAGAAAAATCAACAGTAAAAGTATTAAATGTAAATTCTACTTTTTCAACAAAAGTAGCCTGTAAAGAGAAAAAGAAGGGACATTATGCTTTGTCTCCCTGCACACACAGGTAGATAATTTGCCACAAGAGGTGGCATTGTTTATGGCAACTTGGCATCTTTAGTCACATTAGAAGAAAAGGAGGAGAAGATATTTCAATATAAATTAGTGTATTGTTCTTTCAATAGTATTTAAACCCCTCGTTTAGTCAGAGTATGGCAGGGGCAGGAGATGGGCAACACTGAATATTTGAGATCCTGCTGCTAGACAACTAGCATCAGCATTCTCTCTGCCTGCATCTTCTTAGCATGTCTTTTGTTCTAACTCCTAGTTGGTTTGTTGTCTGAAAGTTCACCAGCTCTCCAACAGAAAATCGTGGAATGGTTTGGGTTGGAAGAGACCTTCATGATCCTCTAGTTCCAGCTCCCATGCCAAGGGTAGGGACACCTCCCACCAGACCAGATTTCCCCAAACCCTGTCTGGCCCAGCCTTGAACACAGCCAGGGATCATCTTTGTAGTAAATTCTTGCCTACAGCTGAAACAGCTCTGAAAAAAAAACCACCCTTGTTAGACTCAAAACACAAATGCAGGTATTCTACGTAAAAGGATCATCCTTTTTTACTCTTTTTTTTTTTTTTTTTCATTAATAACATACATTAATGATTATCACAGGGATGTATAGGGGTTTATAAATTTAAATCCTTATTAAAACTTTAAGTATTCAGTACCATGTTTAAACATCATCCATATTCCCACAGATCTTCTACAGGGATATGAAGCCCAGAATTACTCCTTTGGAGACATCAAACCTAGTCCTGCTCCCAGTTACAGTCATGTAAATCCAAAAGAAATAAATCTCCACTTCAGCATAGAAATAAATCACTTCAGATTTAAGTAACAAACCTAAATTGGCCTCACCTTCTGTATCTAAGATGACAGAGCTGTGATTGTAAGAGAACAAAAAATTCCTCACAAGCCTACGCTATAATATGGATTCAAAAGCATTTTAAAGCTCAAGAAAGATTGAAAATCCACAGCTTCTGCACTCAAAGGCAAAAGTTACTTGGGGGGTTTGTTGTTGCAAAGGACACAAGATCCTCAGTCATAACCAACTCCAAAGACAGACCCCCAAAGCAAAGAGCAATCTCCATTTTGCTGGCAGCTCTCCCTTCCCAAATAACAAGTTGTGTCAACTTTTCCTGGGAGCAACACCACAATTCAGCACCAGAAGGCGTGCTCATGAACTTCTATCCAATGCTAATATTCCACATTGCTCACAAACTGGATTTGCATGCTTATTTCCAGCCAAGAATTGAATTGGCTTAGGAAGTTCAAAATAAATCTGTTTGATTTTCTTTTTAACTATCTGAGCATGAACTAGCAGAAATTCTAGTGCTAAGGAGGGGTTTCTCGTGCATGTTTTTCCATTCTGATCATTCAAAAGCAGTTTTCTCTTAACACTTTAAATTAGCTGAAAGTAATTTACATGCAATGAGCTGCATTAGTCTTTCATTCTGTTTGAGATTATACATGTACATAATTCAGGACGTTTAAAGTCATGGTTGCTGTAGAAACCATAATTATATTTCTTCTTAAATCATTAAAGATAACATAATTTATGAAACTGCAGAATATTCTGCAGGAGTAGGAACAGGACAGCATGAAGCCACTTTACAGCTGAGCTCTAGCCATGCACACATACAGCAGGGAAGGTGAATTAAGGCATTCCAAGGACTCTGAATAATACAAGGAGCTCCAGTCCCATCTCAAACACAGCCAATTCTGTCTATGGCTTTGTAGCCACAATTTGCTTGCACTGAAAAGCCTTTTGGAGGCAGCTGATGCACACTCCCAGTGACACCTCCAGCAGGACTGGTTCTGTTGGCTTAGGACACAAAGCAGAGGGAGGAAAACCAGATTCTGACATGTCCTCATCTCTCACTTGGATCTTCCCCTCCCAAACACACCAGCATCCTCTGGTAAGCTGCTGGGCATCTCCTGTAGCTCCTGTTTCCCCACCCCAGCACAAGCAGGGATGTCTGGGAGCAGAGCTCAGTCAAGCATGTCTTTGTGGGACAATGGAAATGCCTGCACAGGGTGATGGTGCTCTGAAGGGACTACGAGCACAGAGATCCCTCTTGCAGCCAAACTCCCTCATCATAGCTCATCATTTCAGATCCCCACACACCCTTGGAGCAGGGACGTGTGCTGCTCCTGACACAAACCCTGGCTGTGGAGCTACCTTTGCTTGCAAAAGCCCAGGACATGCAATGCAGAACAAATGCCTTGAAAATGGATATTCTACCACTTCCTGGGAAATCTGAGCTCCTTTCAAACAGCAAACAGCTGTGGGCTGATAACTGCATCTTTCTACTCATATGAAAACTGTCTAAATTAATCATGTCTCATGTTCAAGCTGTAACAGAATTAGCATTCAAGTGCACAGCACCTAAATCATTATTTAAATTATCATCATTTGTCAGACAAATCCTTCCCCTCCCTTTCCAGTGATATTCCATAGCTAATTGAAATGTTGTGTAATATAAAACCTGCTGGGAAAAAACTTCAAAACTGTAGAACTCCCATATTTAAATGTGCTACTAGGTCATCAATAGCAAGACTCATTAGTCTCCTCTGATGAAGGTCAGTAGGTATCTCAGCATCAGGTTTATGTACTCTGTTATACTGTCGTTTTCTTGGTAATTTCTGGAGTCTTGCGATTATATTTAAAAGACATTACTAACAAAGAATAATTATTATCTGCACTGACTAAAAAATAAATGAAAGATGCTACAGAAAACAGAAAAGGCCAGCCAGGTGTGGGTAGGATTCCCTCCTTAAGACCCTGCACAGATAAGCAAACTTCTTCAATCCAGCCCTTTTAGAGGCCAGCAACTTGGGAAGAGTACAGTCCTCCTTGGGAGAGAGGAGTGGGAAAGGAGGATGGAAAGCAGGACATTTTTTCTTTTTCCTGCCTGTAGCTGAAGGACAAGGAGTGAGAGGAGTTGCATTTCACCAGACTCGTGTGAGATGAATCATTTCCCTTTTATTTTCTGTATTTTCTGCTTTTGTAGCTCATCCTGGGAAAGAGCCAGGCCTTCTACCATTCCCCTCCTCCTCTGCCTGAAGACTTTGCATACAAACATTTGTACCCTGGCTTTTGACCCACCTAGCTTTATCACCTCTGGAACCATCAAGTGGTGTCTTGCAGCACTGAGCACCAACCTTCTTCCCCCTGTTCTGTTACCACCCCCCTGTGACCCCCAGTAACCACCTGTGGAAATGGTTTGGCTCCTTGCTGCAGACTCTCCAAGGCAATGAACACCTTTTTGTCCTGTGTTTCACAGCACTGGGGCTCTTAGGTTCTAGGCAACACAAGGTACCAATGAGCAGCCCTCAGTGCCAGACAGAGTAACAGTAAGGAACATGGCCTGGTCCCCCCAGCTCTCCCTGGAGCACAATGCCAAGCCTGTTTCTCACACACAACTGTTGTGCCACCACCTCAAGATGTATGAATTGCCTATCACTCTCCTGTGCCACTGCCCTCCTATCTTTCAGGGACTAGTGCAAAACCAAGACAACAAGCACATCAAAGTGTTTGCATCTAGTTACAAGTAGTTAATTCTTTCCTTGGCTCATGTTCTTCAAGAGAGAAAAGTTAAGAGTCAATACCTGGATGGGCTGGCTGCTCTGTTTTTTAAGAGCTTTCAACTCTGAGCTCTTAGGAGTTTCTCTTTGTGCAGAGATGTTCACAAGGCCTGCAGCACCATGGAAAACCTCTCTTCATCAGCTTGCTATAGGAGATATATACTTGCCATAGGAGATATATACTATTTGGTAGAGGTACCAAATCTCTTTCCTGGGATTGCAGGATCTTGTGCAAGGATCACAGCACTCAGCTGTTGGCCTCCTTGCTGACCAGCTCCTTCTGAAGGGAGCTCTGCATGGCTAGTAGCTCAAAAACCTGCTTCCTGCCCCTGCTGCTTCTCCTGAGATCAAGAACAAAAAAAAATCACCATGAGTTGCCATAAACATCCCCCCAAAAGGCAGGTGATCTGCTGCTGCTTGCTGATGAGATAAGGACTTTCAGCCCATTGCTCCTGTTTGTTATGAAATCTTTCAAGGTTTCCTAAAACACAAAGTTATTAAGGTTATCACAGTACTTGACAGCTTAGCTGTTTGCTCTAGATAACATTCCACATTTTTCAAGCAGTGCCCCCAAAAATCTCATGTACCATCTATTTTCTACTGTCACTACTAATTATTTCTGACTGATTAACTTTCTTCAGTGAATGACTATTACACTGATTAAATCAGAAGCATTAGCAGAAAGTCAAACTATACCTTTGAACATGAATCTATAATAATTATAGAACAATTTAAAAGGCATCACACTATTATGGAGAATTTAGGAGCAATTCATTGTCAGCTATCATTCTGATTTCTGCACTCTGAACTAGTTATTTCTAATTCGGAATGTATCTGGCAGAGATGTAACTGTTGATTTAATGATTATAGTGGTTTTTAAATAGTCACTTCAAAATGTTAAGTCAAGTAGTATTAATAAAAAAATTATTTCATTCCAGATTAAAAATTAGAATGATTTATCAAACATTCTACTGTCATGCCCAAAACCCTGTAATATTGAACCCAGTAACAAAAGAAATTACTAAAATTTGTGCATCATAGTAATGACACGACTTATTCACTAGATTTTATTCACAACTTACACAAGTAAACTAACCTGATATACACAAGTTTTCCTAAAGAAATAAATGGGATAATTAGAAGCTCATCCATTAGAGAAAGGATGGGTTCTGTGATTTACCTTTTTATCCAGGTTTACATCTGAACTCCAAGACTTGGCCTTACATAAGTAAGGAACCAATTTTTAGATTGGACAATAACAAACCCAAGAGAATAAAGCAGCTCCTGCAGATGTGCACACAGCAATTCATATTGGAGAGAGCCACCTTTATTAAAGGTTAGGGTTTTTCATATGCTTTTCTGGGGCTTCCATCAACACTGCCAACTAAATCTTCAAAGTTCACAGCCAAGCACCAAAAATTTCCATGCTTAGCTGTGACCCAGTAAAAGCATCCCCAGCTCCCTTTAATACAAAAAGCCTGCAATACATTTCTAGCTCTCCCTCATCCTGACAGGGCTGGAATGAGAAGCTCTTTTGCTATTTAATTATTGCATTTCCCCTACACACACTCCCCAGAACATGTGAAAAAAAATTAAAGGGAGGAGATGGGAAATTGTACATATATTTTTTTTATTCTCCTTAAATTACAGTCCTGACAGCTGAGGGAGGACTGCTGGCAGAATAGGTAGTAATTTCATCTTGTCACTTTATGCCAGTTCTGTACTGACTGTAAGGTTTTGCTTTTAGAATTCTCTCTTGTTGCCCCTAAGCAGGCAAGTCCCTCAGGTGTGTGTTCCCCCAGTGAGCCAGCACCATGCAGATAAGAAACTAATTTCAAAGCCTATTAGTTAAACATCACCCCTCTTTAATCACAGCTCTGGCCTGCCTCACTGCAGACTTGCTTATTAATACTGTTTTGGTGACAGCAAAATTGCCCTAAAAGATTCATCTAATGATAAAATTAATCTTTTCAATATTTTTCTTATTGTTCTATATTTAGCATTTTTATTTCTATTTGTAAAGAGGTGTCCTGATTTTACTTTCATTTCTGTTGCTCCTTTGGCTTCTTATATTCTTGCAGGTTGTAAAACAAATATATGGGGTAAATGACAACAGATTAATTTTACAAATGTAATGCCTGGAGGGGAGGACTACAGAGCTGTCCTTCCTCATGGATCACTGCTGCTTCTGGCATGGGAATTTACATGTTTATTACTGGATGATGCAAATCAAGAAAATAAAGTATGCCACTTCCTTTCACCTTTTGCAGATTTACTGAGATTTCCTAGTCTATCATGCAGTAATTTATAACCCAAAGAGAGAGAAGGAGGAGCAGTTATGCACACATACTTGAGTAACAGGTTTCCATGGCTTGCCAATAGGGGAGGAGGTCCCAGATCAGCTCATCCTCAGGTTATCTCAGCACAAGTAACTAGCTCATGTACAGTACCTGTCAGTCACAAGGTGCAGGTCCCTGAATTCATCATCTCTTAGGTCTGTGCTTTAAATACCACAAATCCTTGTCTAGTTTGGATGGATCTGCAGAAGCTGCCCCCTCAGCAACAACAGTCTTAAGATTTATTTAAAAAGCATTAGGAAGAGGGCAGATAGCCTGCAAATTCCAAGAAACCCTAACTGCAGCTGCAGAGAAAAGAAGCATCAATCTCAGAGAGATTCAATCTCTTTCTGGCTCAACAGACCAAGAACCTTTTTGCCCTGCCTGGCAGTTTTCCACCACCATGTTAGAAGCCCAGTCCATGCTCTCTGCTAGAAGGCAGCACATCAACCTCTCCTCAAAAATGCTGCCCTGAGCAATGTGGCAAAGGCAAAGCAACGTCTGCCACATGATGCTTACTGTTATCCCACACATCTGCCATGCCCATTTTCACCCACTTTGGTCAAGTAACCATCCACTGTTTTGTACTTGCTGCTCTACACTGCTGGGAGGGCTGGAACCCCCCTGATGTAAAAGGAGGTAGAGAGTTGGGGTTGTTCAGCCTACAGAACAGAAGGCTTCAGCAAGACCTAATTGCAACCATTCAGTAATTCGAGGGGCCTGTCAGAAAGATGGGGACAGACATTTTACCAAGTCCTGTTGTGTCAGGACAAGGGATGATGGATTTAAAGAGGAAAATTCAGACTAGAGAGAAGGAAGACACTTTTTAAACTGAGGGGTGGTGAAAACTGACCCAGGCTGCCCAGAGAGGTGGTGGATGACTTTCTAGGTTGGCCAGGGCCGTGAGCAACCAGAGATAGTCACAGCTGTCCCTGCTCACTACAGGGGACTGGACTAGATCACCTTTAAAGGTCCCTTCCAACCCATTATATGCTCTGCAGAAAAGGCCTTGGGGGTGCTGGTGGAGGAGAAGCTGGCCATGAGCCAGCAGTGTGCAATTGCAGCCATGAAAGCCAATGGCAGCCTGGGCTGCAGCAAGAGAAGTGTGGCCAGCAGCTGGAGAGAGGGGATTCTGCCCCTCTGCTCTGCTCAGACCTCCCCTGGAGCCCTGCATCCAGTTCTGGAGCCCTCAGAACAGCAGAGACATGGAGCTGATGGAGCAGGGCCAGGGGAGGACACAGAGATGCCCAGGGGCTGAAACAGCTCTGCTGTGGGAACAGGCTGAGGGAGCTGGGGTTGTTCAGCCTGGAGAAGAGAAGGTTCTAGGGAGACCTTAGAGCCCTTACCTGAAGGGGCTGCAGGAAGGCTGCAGAGGGGCTGTTTGCAAGGGCCTGCAGTGAAAGGATGAGGGGTAATGGGTTTAAATGAGAGCTGAGGAGATTGAGACTGGATCTCAGGAAGAAGTTCTTTCCCCTGAGGGTGGTGGAGCAGTGGCACAGGCTCCCCAGGGAGGTGGTTGAGGCCCCATCCCTGGAGCTATTCCAGGTGAGGTTGGCCAAGGCTCTGAGCAGCCTGGGCTAGTTGAGGGTATCCCTGCTCCCTGCAGGGGGCTGCACTAGATGCCCTTTGGAGGTCCCTTCCAGCCCTAAACATTCTATGATTCTATGATTCTTTCTATAATCTACGAGACAGATAAACCTCAATTAGTGTGACCAAGTCACTCTTACAATGGGACAGACTCACCCCGGAGACAATGCTTCCTCCTCAAAACAATAACATTTCTGTACTGACAACATGGTAATTATGGCCACAAAAACCCTTCAAAGAGAACAAGGCATGTGCTACAGCCTGCATTGCAATATGCAAACCAGAAAAGGAATTAAATCTTTTTAACCTGCCTATAGCCACTCTAGGCAGTTAAAGATAAGAAATCACTACAAACAGCTCATTTTGATTCATCTCTTCCAGGTGCCCTCCGCCTTAAGTTACAGAAATTTATCTGAAATGTTTTTATCAGTGAATAATCTATATTCCTCCTGCTTCACTTTGTCACTCATGCACATCACCTCCAAAAGCAGCTTTCTAAATGTAAAGAAGTTCAGGCCAGCAAGGCAGGAGTGGGTTTGGGATGAACCCTTAATCCTTCTGAACTCTTGCCACATATTGATCATGTAAAACTTTGTCAAGCAAGTCTAGGTGGGTCTCTGTGGTCTTCTCAGAGAGGCCAACTCCTAGAGTGCATACTAGATGAACCCAGTCTTTCCCAGCAGCATCCCATCACTGGCACTACTCCCCAGTGTTCTTCCTCCTGTTTCTTCCCCAGCTGTGCACACTGGGTGAACAGCATGGGAACACACACCCCACACACTCAAGGCACTGGAATAAATGCAAGATACACCCACCCAGACTAATTTCCAGTTTGATCCTCTGGAATGTGGAGTCATGGAAATCCTGCTGCACTTAGGCAGCAGTTTTACTGTCACTTTGAAAACATTAAACTGTGTTCAGTCATCTGGCAGAAGATGACAACTTCTTCCTGCATTCATTTTTCCAGTGCTGGTACTGACAGATACAATGCACTGTTATTACCTCTCCTTCTGCCAGCAGCTTTCAGATTATGATATAGTTACTTTTAATTTCAGTTTTCAAAATTTCCCATCAGTTCTTTAACAAGAGATGTTAACATGACAGAGGATCCTACAGCCTGTATTGGGTTTTTCACCAGCTTTAGCATGTAAAACCTAAAAGGGGAAGATTTTATGGCACGATAAATTCAATCCAAAAGCTCCGTTATTAAAATTGTGTGCATATATAAGCCATACAAAAGAGTTTTGCTCTTGCATATAGTTGAGTTTTTATAGCCCTCTTGTTCACCTTTTAGCCAGTGATTTGTTTCAGAGAAATAACTGCCCTTTAACCTGCTAGAAGACTGTGAACCTCGCTTCTCCTGGCAGTTCTTTGGGGAAGATGTTCTCATATTTAGAAGAATTAATTCCCAGGATAAAGATGAAATATTTTGTTCCTACAAAAACACACATATACAGTACCAACTGCAACTAAGAGGAGTATGAGACCTTTCTGATATTACTATATTACATACATATTGCTTCCAGTTTACTCTCTGTTAGGCCAAGACCCAGACACAAGCAGAGACCAGTATAGTTACAGGACCTGTCTCAGTGCACTACAAAACTACAGGGCAGGACTAACCCCAGTGTGCCAGGAACAATTAACCTGCAAAACTCTCACTGTCTCTGCTTTCTCTGTTTCTAGGAGTGTCTCTCTGTTTTGCAGCACACTGTAAGCTGGGCCACCCCTACATTGGCTCCCTGCTTCCCCAAGGATGGGGATTTTGGATAAAACCAAGAGTTTTGGCACTTAACTAACCAAATATTGAGCTGGTTCCCTGTTCCCCATCCAGTTACAATTAAATATTGAGCCTTTTCCAACTGTTCTGTTCTGAAGTCTTTTGCAGAAATAACCATGAAGTAAAGATAAGTTGATTGCTGAGAGCCTGGACTCTGCTCTCTAATTTCTGCTGCTTGTAGCTTCTCATAGTGATAATATCCCTCTCTCTGTCAATACTTTGATTTGTGCTCTAGCACACAACCAAAAGCATTAGCTTCCAGACAGAAAATAGCCTGTTCATCTTCTGCTGCATCACTGTCCAGTGAAAAATTCCTCCAAGCTAATGGGATTCCCATCACCTCCTTTGTCCAAACTGTTGGCTTTGCTCTTTTAATAACAGTCATTATGATGTTAGCAGGATAGATTTGTAAGTGTTTTAAACATCTTTTGACCTCTGGGATCACCTAGATTTTGAAAACTTCTAAGCTTCACTGCACATCCTACCTCACGGCCACTGGGGTTGTTTGGATTTGCTGCCACCTTCACAAATTCAAATCACTAGTCCCCAGCAGCCTCCTTGAGGAGTAACTTCTTGGTCAGCTCTTCCAAGCATCTCACAGTGTTTTGTCAGTGATCTCTCCTTACAGAATCACAGAATGTTAGGGACTGCAAGGAACCTAGAAGATCACGGAGTCCAACTCCCTATTGCAAGACTGGAGTTTTCAGACTTTCACCAGCTGCAAAGGCTCCCAAGATCCATCTTTCTGTTAACATCACATCAAAGCATCTCCTTGATATTTGTCACCTTTTTCAGACCCTAGCTCTCCTCCAATGTCTGTACTATACTTGCACACTTCTTGTCCCCTGAGTTAACAGAAAACAGTGGTGTGGGGGGGGAAATAATCCAAATCTGCAACTGTGCAAAGCAAGGCTACGTCCAACCACCTCCTTTTTGTTGGCACGCAGTACTTACAGACAGAACACAAAGTACAGCTTCCGGAGGAATTACACTCTGAAGGGGGCTTTTAATTGCACTGCTTCTCCAGTTTCCAGAGTGGTTTATTATCTCTCTTTGAAAGGAAGGCAATCAGACAGACTTCTCTCTCATTCTGCAGCTAGTTGATCAGCACCACACAGAGGCTGCCTTATGGCAATTTCCACCGAATCAACATTTTAAGAACCCCTTACAAGTCCAGCTCCCCCAGTAACAAGTCATCCACTGGCATTTTCCTCTAGAAATGTACTTTGGCTACCATTAAAATGCATTTATATAAAGCTTAATGACAGTTTGCCCTTTGTACAATGGTTTTGGATTTGGAGATAACAGGAATAAGAGATTATGATGATTATTTATATTTAGCTGAAGCTCACAGCATTTGCTCCATTTTAGCCATGACTGTAGTTACAGAGTTCAAACCAAAACTGAAAATGGGTCACAGGTTTAAAAATTATTTTTTGCTCCTGACTCAGAAGGGAAAAAAAAACAACCAACCAACCCACCAAAAAAACCAACCCCAAACCACCCAAATAAAACAAAACCCCACACCAAAAACAAGCACCACCACACACCAAAAAACCAAACCCTTCAGCTACTGGCACCTTTTTTTGAAGTGCTTATAACTGAAGTAAAAATACCCTGAAAGAGAACTTAAATTAAAATGTTTAAGTACATAGCACTGAAGTTATGCTGGGCCATCGACCTATATGTATTTAACATTTTGTAACATTAAGCCCTGATGAACAGGACTAGAAATTATATTACAAATATAAGCAGTATATGTTACTGAAAATGCATGGCTGGTGATTCCTGTGCACAAACGCCAGGAATTTCTGAACTATGACTTCTAGAACAAGGCTATTTCATCCCTCTTGTATTCTGAATTGCTGAATTACACAGTATTCACTTGTGTGCTTTAATATTTCTGCTATATCATGAAGTTACAGTAACGTGGAACCATGATTTATGTGCCCTCAGACAGATCCTGGTCTCAAATAGACAAGCATAAATCTTGAGTAACTCAAATATTCTTGTGTTTTCTCAGGAGTTACTCTAGTTTAGCTAACAATTACCTCCAGACCATTGAATTAAATTGCTTTACAAAGCAATACTTTAATGTTAATATTCTTTAAATTAATATAAATGTGCCCTTCCATTATGTTTTACATAAGATCCATTTCAAATGCATTAATTCAATTACCTTGGTTTATAGACACTGAACATTCAAGGAGGCTTTTATCAGTGCCAGAAAGCCAGAGACAAGTTCCTATTGGCAAAACTCACAGCAAGACCCAGCTCTGACTGTGCACACATTTACATTTGTAAGCTGAGACTTCAATAAGGAAAACATAATTACTGAAATTCCACATTATATTCTATATATGGGAACTCTTTTTTTTTTAAAGCAGATTTCAGACTATAACCTGCCTGTCCCATGCCAAACCTTGCACATTCCAAAATCAGCATCACCGACTTCCCACTGGATCCAATGGGAAGAAAACTTGGTCTGGGTTCCCTGTTGGTGTTGTAGCAGTTGAAAGAAATGCAGAGCTATGTAGTTGTTTGATGTTTGAAGTTCACTGACCAAAAAAATTAGAAATGCTGCTTCTCACTTTTTACTTCTTACTCTTTATGCTACTTAATCCCACCCTCCTACACACCAGTACGTAGGAAGAATAAACATTAATTTAGTTTAAATCCTCCATCCAGCGGAGAACAAGTTCTATGGATCACTAATGTGCTTAAAGTACATCTGCACTTAAAGCGTGTGGGCGAGAGGGGCAGGACTGTCAGCAGCCTGCAAATTCAATTCCCTCCAGCATCACAAAGAGAAGATGCTTGGAGCAGGTTCTGCTTTTATCCCTCAGCATCATCTTCTACAGAGGGCCCCCAACAGTGTGTACGGAGGGGGAAGAGCTTGGTGGCAAAGTGAGATTATCTGCTCATGTAAGGTTTTCTCCCCCCCCCCCCCTTCTCCATAGGTACAGTTCAGAATATTGCACTGGAAATAAGCCACCAATTTCACAGGACTTAGACCTTGGTCACATTCCAACCCCCTGCATCAGTAATTTCATCCCTCAGTTATCTCCTTTTATATAGATTTGAGAACTGCAATACCAAGTTAAGGAACTCTAGAGGTGCCACTGACAAACTGAGACAGAGATATCAGAAGGATATCTCTGGTCCATTTGCATCCTCTCCTCAGTGAGCCCCAAGCTTCGAGTAAAAGCTGCCACACCTCCCAGGGTAGCAGAGAGCATCCAGAATTCAGCTCCAGCCAGTAAATGTTCAACCAGAGCATTTGTCCTGTGATTACAAATCAAAATTGCTTCCATCTGGCTGTCGAAGCTGAAGTAGCACTCAGCCAAAATACCAGTGACTGTTTTTCCATGGCTACCCCATCCTTTAAACATGACCTCTGCTTTAGTTAGATATGAAAACGTCAGTACAGCCACTAAGGATGAGGGACACGAAGTGTGACAATTAAAAAAGAACTGATACTATATCTTCAAACGAAGTGAGTCAAAGATTTGTGTATATTCAGTATCTTATAAAAAGTTCTGGAAAAAAGGTCTGACTGTTTCACAGCATTCATCCAAAGTCCTGGAGCAACAAATGTATTTACATATGAATTACCAGAAAAAAAAAATCAATAATCATTGTTTCCTAAGATAAAACTCTTGCATTATGCCAAATTAATTGTTCCACCTTTCCCTTTAAACAAACATCCTGTTAGTGAGAGGGAAGGAAGAAGGAACAGTGAACAGACACAAGGCATCACCCAGCCAGCCAGCCTGTGACCCAAACTCTGGCATGGCTCCTTGAGTTAACCCTGCAGATGCCAAGTGCAGGCCTGTCCCTGCTCCTGCTGTACCTCCCGGGTCTTGCAGAGCTACAAGTACCTCTGGACTAAAGCACCACATAAAGCCAGTCTCTGACGACTTGAGTTCTCCCCCATCTTTGCCCCCGAGCTATACAGGTGAGAAAATGCATCTGATGCAACCCCATCGGAGTGATGTTTTCTACTACCAAGGATCTCCTTCTGAGTTTCATGCAGTAACAGAGATGAAGTTCATTTGTCACATAACTGCTGCAAAAATATTATTTCAAGGCCTAATATTGACTTTTTATTCAAACGAACCTCATGCTGAAGTAAGATTTTTATTTTTATAGGAACACAGAATGTCAGGGATTGGAAGGGAGCTAGAAGATCATCTAGTCCAACCCCCCTGCCTGAGCAGGGGCACCTAGACCAAGTCACCCAGGAAC
>WYEA01005605.1:30267-48158 GCA_033558465.1 Alcedo atthis | reverse complement strand
TTCTCCAGGCTAAAGAGCCCCAGCTCTCTCAGCCTCTCCTCAGCAGGGAGATCTCCACTCCCTTCAGCATCTTAGTGCCCTTCACTGGACTCTCTCCAGTAAATCTCTGTTTTTCCTGAATTGGGGTGCCCAAAAGTGGACACAGTATTCCAGGTGGGGCCTCACCAATGCAGAGTAGAGGGCCCCGTCATTTTGTGGGGAGGGCCCCGCCATTTTGTTTCGTTAATTTTTATATAAGAACAAAGAGAGTTCTTTTTTTTTTTCATTTGCTCTGTGAAGCAGAGAAAGGAACAGCGAACATTAAAATACTACATGGGTTTCAATATTTCACACCCCACACAGCTCTGGTTTAATAGATGAGTATTTTTTTGTCTCTAAAATGAATTTTTCTAAAAATACTTAGAGAAAAGTAAAACTATTTCCCTATGTCATATTTCCAGCCATATATATGGAAGCAATTTACCATGGGTATATTTCTGGTGGAAGAAAACAGCTCCATTACAAAGCCAAAAGTTTGCTTTGATTGCAAAATCTCTGAAACACCCACGTTTTGCATCTTGAATGTCAAATAAAAACCAGTCGACCTCAGAATCTTCAGATGAACTAGACATAAAACAGCAAGTAATTAAAGACAAAATTCAAAACCTTATCAGCTAGAACTTCTGCCCCATCTCTACACCTCGCATTTGTAATTTTAAAAAATTATGTTATTTGAAGGCTGCTCATTTCAAAATGCCTAGAATTGTGTTTTCTTGCATCATCCCTTAAAATCCCATCACCCATTTCTTTGATGTAGCCAACACTTACAGCACTCAGTGCCATTTCCTGCACTCTGTGGTGCAGACAGGACAAGAGAATTGCTGGTGGAACCTACAGGAACACAGAAGCATGGGATTGTCAGGGTTAGAAGGGACCTTAAAGCTCATCCAGTTCCAATCCTCCTGCTAATGACAGGGACACCTCCCACTAGAGCAGGTTGCTCAGAGCCCCATGTGACGCCAGGGTCTCACCCCCTCATGGGGAAGTTCTTCCTCATGTCTGATCTGAATCCACCCAGCTCTAGTTTTAATCCATTCCCTCCAGTCCTGTCACTGCCCTACAGCCTAAAAAGTCCCTCCCCAGCTTTCCTGGAGCCCCTTCAGAACCTGGAAGCCACATGAAGGTCTCCCCAGAGCCTTCTCTTCTCCAGGCTGAACAACCCCAACTCTCTCAGCCTGTCCCTGGAGCACTCTGCTCTCCACAGGCAGAAGCAAGAGGCTGGGGCAGACATCCCCCAGCAACCAAGATACTAATTTAGGCAATGGAATTGTGTCTTTACATCACACATTTCTAAAGGAAGGAAATTCACCCATATTACCCCCATGTTCTATTCATTATGTATTACATCATTATAACCTCACTTCAGTAGTTTTTGGTAGAGGAATTCAGTCATGTTCCATCTCATATTAAAAATGATTCTGTGACAGTTTAATGTGTTTACATGACTTTTTCCATAGCAAAGGCAAACTTCATTGTACAGATAATTAATACACTTTAAAGGGTTGATTCCCCACTTCTTTATTCTTTATATCATCTGCAATGAATCTCCTCCCAAAGCCCATGAAGAATAAGCTTTATCTAATCCTTTGTTTTCCTTTTTACTCAAATATTGCCGAGTACTTTCTTACATAGTAAATAACACATGGTTTCCCACAGATAATTAATTCCTGAAACTTTATGGCTCAATTTAAGACTTTATAGTTTATCATTTGAGCATCAGATACAAGTCTTTGCATCCTACATGCAAAGAAGTAGTTATGTGCAGCTTTTAATGTGTCTTCCAAATATAAATGAGAAAATACAAACCTATAAAAATTAAGCTAAAATAGGCATCTTTCTATTGCTGCCTTGTATTTAAGCCACTGCCCTTGTAGGGGTCTAATCTAGAGAGAAAGATCTGCTGCTGACAAGCCACTAAAGCCACAGATAACTGTTCTTCTGAAGATCTTGGCTTTATCAATCCTAACCCAGTAAGCAGGTAGTTGGACATTCTACATAGGAGTGGCTACAGAGACATATCCAAGTCCCTGCCCAAATGAAAAGGGGAAAAAACCCCTCCTGATATTCCTTTACTTGCCTATATAGGGTTTTGTGTTTTTTTATCTATATGATTTGATGTAGTACATGGGAATAATCAATTACACAACATTCACATTGATGTTTAGGTAGTAAATTCCTTCCAAATTCTTTTTACACTTGATCTATATAAAATTATGTTGCTCTATACCTTCAGATGGCTCAGATTCCATAAAACCACAGAACCACAGTGTCCCAAGAGAATCCAAAATTAGACTGAATCAACCAGGGCTTTGTCTGGCCAAGTTGTGAAAAACTTTGAGGATGGAGAATCCATTGCTGATCTATCCTCACAAAAGCCAAGAAACATCCCCCTCCCCTGCAGGCCTGCTCCAAAAGATGAGCTATTTATTCCCCAAGCAATTCCACACCCCCAGAGCCAGCAGTCTGCTTCCAAGTTTAAGTGTTGATACTGATCTAAACTTTTTATTCTTGCATATTCAATATAGCTCTGATTCCCATTGGTTTCTGTATTATTTTGTCTTTTTCTGCTTAATTCACCTTGTTTCTCCAATGCACAGAAGCTGTCTGGACACAGACATGTATCTAATGAAGCAATTCTCTGGTATCCATCTCTTGTTTTCTACCAGCCTTGCTGCCTCCAGAAAATGCCAGGTAGTACACATCACAGACAGGGACTTCAAATAATCAATACGGCTGAATTTCCACTATTGCACTTCCCCCTGCAACCTCTGGCACTTCTTTTAAATCTTTCTGCCCTGGATAACATACTACTGGGGACACAGGCACCAGAGTGGCAAGGTGACAAAGTCACCCACAGCTCAAAGAAAGCATTTTGTGTGCTCTGCTTCATCCTACCACCATGTCTTGTTTGGGCTGCTTCATTAAAAAGCTGTAAAGGCTGCTCAGTCGTGCTCAGAATACACATTTCCATAGTCAGATTGTTTCTAAATATTTAAAACACCATCTTGCAGTGACAGCTGCATGGTTTTTGAGGTGCTTACCTCCACGATAATAGTTTATTACCAAGCAGACAATTTCTGAACCTGAATTGTAGCTGCTGAACAGGACAGGGTATGTCTGAGTGGGTGTTTACACCTTGGGCATTAATGGAATAGAGGTTAGCACAGTCAAGACCTGCCAAGATAATGAAGAAGGATTCTGTACATTTACAAGTCAAAAAAATATTAAATTTTTATGAGCAATTTTGAATCTGGCCTGTTAGTGACACTCTACCTTCACTTCTCCATCAACAACCCCTCACCTCACATCCCTGCTCACCACCCTTCTCCCTTATAGCTCATCTCCTGGATGAACTGCACATCTCTGCCTGCCCCTGCGCCCCAGAACACAGATACAAAGGAAAACTGGCTCTGGATCAGTCTTAGATGTATAAGCATCGACTGCTAATGACCATGGAAATACCAGCAACCACCACACCACAAACTCAACCTTGGCACACCCCAGTCCTAACCAGCAAGGCTCAACACCAGCTCAGCCGGTTTCAGCCACTTCTGGAACAAGCCCTGGCCAACTGAGATCTTTTTTACCCCAAATGGGTGTTGCAGACTTCTTTGGGTCAGGCAGCAGGAGAACACACAGCTGGGAACATCACACTACTGTGGCCAGCAGGGCCATGGGCCACAGCTTCTCTCCACTGCCCTGTCTCCAGGGTCCCCACTCCACTGCAACCCTTTCCTTCTGCTGCCACCAAGCAAATTCTCCTGCAGGGAGTCATCTGCCTGGGCAAACGCTGCTGCCACTTGATGATTTGGGATGCAGCAAATGCAGCACAGCCTGCCTCTACATTGGATTTTTTTTTTTTTCCCAGGATTGCCCCTCAAAAAGCAGGAATTGCTGCTTTTTATACCCTACTGCTTTGAAAGCAGCTAATTTCCCCCCAGCTGTTCTGGTACTGGCTGTATTGCAGAAACCTCTTACACAAAATCCCTGCTCTCTGGGCTAATAATTTTAATATATCATTGAGAAGCCAAAACCTTCTTCTAATAAACAGTGATAAATAATCCCAATTAGATACTTAATACAAGGGTATTTGCCCTTCACCTATAATTGCCCTTTTCCACCGATAAAGGGAGAGGTTTTTGTCTCACCTATACACTTCCTAATAATTTTCCCTCCTGTGTTAACATTTCCAGTGCTGACATTTCATTCTCTGGATTTTCTCTTCCAATTATTTTTTATTGGCTGTGATTTTGTGTCTTTTATTATTAGAGGTTCAGAGGGCCATCTGCCAGAAATTCACCCTCTGCTGCGGAAGCTTTGTGTCAATATCTCCATCTAGTCCACAGGCTTTCAATTAAAAAAATAAAATTAAAATAAAATTCCCAGAATGATAACCTCTTCTCCCTCCTCGCCCTGCTTTCCTGCCTGCTTGGTGTTTTGTTTTGTTTTCATGTCGTGCTGTGATGGTGGTTTTATTTGAGAGAGACTAAGGGTTGGCTTTTTTTGTTGGTTTGTTTATGATTTTTTTTTTTTTTTTTATGGACTGAGTGGCATCTGAGTTCAGACAGGACCAAGCCTGAATTATAAAAAAAAAAATTAAATTACAATATGAGGGTCCACTAACATTAAATGGCTTCTTGCTGCCATGGAAGCATGACAGCATCAAACACAACTTGAGTGTAGATATGACCAGTGGTATTTCTGTCAAGTTTTGAATATGTCTGGATTTATTTTCTTGCTCTCTTCCCTATAAGGATATCTTGTCTTTAATTTTAATTAACTCCAACTTCCATTTTGGATAATATTTTCTGAAGTACTTTGCTCATCCACAGTTCAGTGGGTAAATACTCCCGCAGAGACTTTATAGAAAATTTTTGCCGCTTTTTTTTTTGTTGTTTGGTTCACAGAATCATAGAATGTTAGGGGTTGGAAGAAACCTCTGAAGATCTTCTAGCCCAGTCCCCCTGCCAACACAGGAAAATACTTCTGAAGTTTCCTCTTAAATGATTGCAGCCATTAGCCCCCTGACATCCAAATAAACCTTCACATTACAGCCTGTGCTACACTATCTGGAAGGCCATCAGGTTTTTACATTGCCCATTAGAGGTCACTTTTATCTACCACAGCCTTTAATGGAACCGTGCATTTACTTTTTGCTGCACGCTTTGGATTGGCTAAGGTCATTACTTTTATTCAAACTGAGAATGGCCAGAGTTTTCCCATTATTTTCCCTCAAATACCCTTTATCCATTTTCCACATTTTGCTCATTTGCTCACAGTGCTCTGATTTCCCATTTTAATGGTTACACAGTTGTTTCCTCTAATTGAGCAGTGACCTGTTCACTTCCAAGACTATTTTTATTCTTCACTACCGCAGGTTAATTTGCAGCCAGGGAAACTGTATTATTTTTTCCTCTTTCTGGGACTGTATTCCAGCTTCTTTATCTTCACCACTCAGTTCTTTCCCCTCTTCTAGCACCATCCATTTGGTGCTCAATCTTAGTTCTTTCGCCATTCATGAGATCGGAGCTGGATCCTGTCCTACGGTTACCCAAATTTTCTGAAGTTACTCTTTCTTTCAAATACTTTAGGGTTAGTTTTGGCAGGATTATGATGGATGGACACTGCTAAGGTGACTGGAGACTAAAAAGGAAGGAGGACAAGCATGTTCAGTCCTCCCTTGACGAGAAAGGGCTTCACATTTGTGTAGCTTTTGAACTCTCACGTGACAACAAAGCTGCCAAACTACTAACGTCTGAAATAATTTCCCATTCGGTGTCACAAGCCCAAACAAATTCCCTTCACCCCTGCTTCTTGAGGCTCTCCAAATAGCAGTACTTTGGCTTCCCTTATCCTCTAACAAAAAGCAGCAGGAAGAGCTTGGCTGCCACAGACCTTATAATTGCCTCCAACCACACTGTGCCAACTTGAAACTCGACCAGTGCTGGAGAAAAGTAAAGACTTGCATCATTTGCAGAGCTGCCACAGCCCTGAATCTGAATGGTGCAGGGTGAAAAAGGGCTTCGCTCACCTGCAGTTTCCAGGCCAGAGCTAGTGTATTTCAAAGCAACTGAATACTTGGCTTCACTCTGATTTGCAACTAAAGCCGCATTATTTCCCAGTTCCCTCCTAAATGAATTGTGCCAGAGCCAGACATCCCAGGAGCTGGAGCTCTAGCTCAGCATGAGCCACAGCCACGGGGAGCTGGACCTTGCTGGGACCCAGAGGCTGCCCAGGGTCGTGCCAGGCAGCAGGAATCCCATTGACTCCAGCAGCACAGCCTGCTCCTGCAGCAACAGCAGCCAAGCAGGCAGGACATTTTCCATCAGCCTGCACGTTTTCTGGCAGCTCTCGTGGTCTCTCCTCGCTCTCCATCTCAGAAAATGCTGCCAAGATCAGGAGAGATTTGAACTTCACAGAGGTTACCTGCTAGCTCCTGACATTTTCATTGTATTATCACTAAACCCAAACGTCGTTTTCTTACTCGATTCTCCTCTAATTTTATCCTTAAATAGACTACAATTTTTCTCAGTCATGTTCTCCCAGACTATCTTCCTAAATTAACATGTCATCTGTACAATTTTCAAATTAGTGCAATTTAACATTTCTTGATTCCATTCACATTATTCCTCGGGAATTTTCTGCTGCAAAATGTGACAGCATTATCTGAGCTGTGTATTTAAAATGGATTAATGCTTTAGAGTCAAATCAGTTCCTCTTAGGTTCCTATGCAGTGCTGGTACAGGATTTCATCAATTATATTTAAAAAGCATTTGAAAATTTCTCCTTTCCTAATCTTGTACTAAGCTAATGAGAGTGGCCTCCAAGAGATATCAAACATAAGGGCTGGTTTTTCCTACTTTTTGAGTTTTAAGCATTAGTAATGGGATGCCTTGAGAAAAACGTAATAAGTCTCAAACTCTTGCAAATAAAAATCAACAGACAACTGTTAAAAACACCTTTTGACTCCAAACAAGAAAAAATTGCACTGTAATTTAGAGAATAAGAGAGATGACATTGTGGCTCAGCAATGCACATGGGTTATCTGGCCCTGAAGCCAGTGCTCTTCACAACTTTACTATGACTATAATCAAGTCTATAACTACAAGTCCAGTGGTTGATCAGATGTATTTCAAAACTTCTGAAAAATTCACATTCCAACCAAGACAATAATATTCCTTTTTGTTCAATTGTTCACTCTTGATTACATACTGTTCCTAACAGCCTGCACTCACTATAATATATATATATTTTACAGTTATACTACAAATGTCTTTTCTACCTTGAGTTTTGTTTAACAAGTTTCCTCAATCCTCTAGAGAACATAGACTGGTGAGTAGTAATTTTCTTGTTGATTTTAATTTCCTCTTATGGATTTTTTTTTAAGTTCAAAGACTGTACTTCTATATTTATATCTTTTACAATGCATTTTTCATTTAAGTGATACTTAGCATCTTGAGATGCCTGAATGTTTCAGGATTTATCTGAAAAGCATTTCATCCTAGAACTTTTCATTCTGCAAGTAATTTCAAGTCATGTTATCCCTGACTTTTATTCTTTTAAATACAGTAGGTTTTTTTCTCATTTTTTTTCCCCTTGGTTACACTTCACACAATACAGTGAAATGTGTTACTAGGATAAAAACACATAGATAATTTAAAAGTTCCCACCTGCCCCCAAATCCTCTGCCTTAAATAACCATTTTTTGACCTATTTATTAGCAATCACAAGTTTTGAAGAGGTTTTTTGTTCCAAATATACTCAGTTGCATGCTCAACATATTACGGTCACTTCACTATTTACTTTGTCTTTTGTTTTTACTAAAGGATTAATTGTTTAGTCACACATACTAAGGTTTTTTTGAGACTGCCCATGTTTTCAGGCTGGTTGTTTGCTTTACATCACCTACCTTGCCTTCTCTGTACCTGAAACAATCACCGATTAATAGCTTTGTTGTTTTAATTATTAAGATAAAAACTTAGATCAAAGATTCATCAGTTTCCAAGAATCCAAAAGTTACAAAACAAACAACAGTAAGATCCAAGCTATCTTATGCCTTCACATATTGAGCTTAAGTTTTTCCTCTAAATGTTTGCAAATACAAATTTTCTTGAAAAAAAAAATTAATACACAGCCTTGAACTTTTAATCATATTTTCATAAGCTGCTTGCATTTTTTCAGAAGCTGCTTTACCTTAAACCTTTGACAACCAAAAATATTTTAATTGCACTTCATCACTATCCTTCTCAGTCATACTACAAATACCTAGAATAAATACTACAACGGAGAGCAATTGATTTCAGAGGGCTCTGGGTTTCCTCCGACTTCTCACATTCTGTTCGTTGAGATTTAATGGTGGTGCAAGTGTTCATTTAAAAAAACCAACAATTGAGCTGTAAAAGGGAATACAGTTGCTCCATCCCTCTTGAAAACCCATGGCACTGCAAACAAACTTCCTAAATATTCAAAATGCCCTTCCCCTTCTTCCCAACAGTTCACAAAATCTACAGGGAATCTACAATAAGAAGGGACATAAACACACACATCATAATGTGTCACCAAGTGCACTGAACCTTCAGCTGAAATTCCTTGTTACTAGACCATTGTGAACTGTGTCCATGTGGTAATAGCCAGCAATTGCTGTCCTGCCTGGGACTGTGGTGAACTCAGAATTCATTTTAGGGGTAGCCAGTACAAAAGGATGCAGCATTATACTGTATTTTTGTTGCTTTTCCCATTGCTCTCTCTTTCAAGCTGAATGAACCTAGTTTGAGCTGACACGTTCCTCCTAGAGGAGGCTCTAAATGGTTCCAAAAGGTATAAAATCAGTGAAAGCAAGAGGTCACCGTGGCACAGGTTAGAAATCTCTGGAGAGCTCTGGGGCAGGTAAAAGGTGTAGATACTGGTTATTACTTTGACAAAGTAAATACCTTCAAGCTGTAATGAGGTTATGTCAGATGAAAAAGTCATTCAAAGAAATCTCTTCTACCACCTTAACTGCTGTAGTGAAAATTAAAATAATAAATCATTCTTTGACAGGAAGCAATTTTAAAAAGCAGCTTTAGATTTGGACTCTGACAACCATCATGAGCTTTCTTCACACCTTTCATAACACAATTCAGTACAACGACACTTCGTATTAAAAAAAAAAAAAAAAAAAAAGAAAAATTAAGGGGTTTGAAGTGCACTAGTTTCAATCCAAAAGAGATCCGTATGGTTACTGAGATTTTGGAATAGATTAGCTTGTCTATTTCTGCTGAATTAAGTACAAAATCAGAAGCACTTTCCATCATAAACATAATTCTGTGGACTGGCTGAAAAATTAAACCTATGGCTAGTTGGAAATGTACCCAATTAACCACAGACAGCCTGATTAGTAACCAGGAAACCAAAGCACTCCCCAGTTTGCATCTATTATAAGCACACTACAGATGCTTTTATTTACACCTCAGTACAACACTAATCAACTTGGCTCCCAGCTTCCATAGCTTATTATGGGACAGCAAACAGAGGGAAATGCCTGACCTTGGCATGGCTGCACTCCCTGGCTAACTGTTCATACCTTTGGGGTTTATTTTCCCTAACCTGCTTCCAGACAGCGAGGTAAGTTATGGAAGACTTTTGAGAGCAGCATCTGGAGGCTCTCATGGAAAGGTGACTAGTTTGAGGAAAAGCTTGATAAAAAGCTTTCTCCAACTGTAGAGAGCAGCTGGATGAATTGAGGCAAGTTACTGCATTTCTGGGAATCCTTGGTTTACACAGGTTGTTGTGCAGTATTTGCAGACTGGTCACACAACATTCAGCTCCACCTCCCCCAAGAACGGGTTTAGTTGAAATTAAACCACATCACAGCACACAACGGTGGTAAATTCCTACACTTCATCTTATCAGTGCTAAGCTGATGATGCCCCTCAAACCTCTTTGTAGGGTCCAGACACCATGGTAGGGGAGAACAGACTTGGAGACCCAAACATCCCAAACTAGCTGCAAGAGCCAGAGCCTGTTGAAAGTTGTTGGCCAGGCAGCAGAGCAAAAGGAAGGACCTTTAAATCTCACAGAAGCAGAAAGTTTTGTTGTGACCAGTCCTGCTATAGCAAAGATGTGCTTAAATCTGAATGGAATGGAAACAGTTTCTATTCTGATAAGACCCAGCTTTTTTCTACTTAAAGGGACAACAGAGATAAGAAATCAAACCTGTCAAGACCCTTAAGGACTCTAAAAGGGGAGGCTGGTTATATAAGTGAGATAATCTGCCAGAAGTGAGAGAGGCAGCCACAAAGGTCAGTCCCTTACAGCCACCAGACCCAGGGAATCTTACCTGGATGAATCAGGACAGGGAAAGTGTCTTCTCTGGTGATTTGGATTTTTATTTGTTTAAACCTCTTCTAGGCATTACAAATAAATACATGTATATTCACTCTATCAATGCCTTAAACCCCACTTAGCACAATTGTGTTAAGTAGGTAACAAAGCGTTTTCCACCCGAGTTCTCTGCCAAGCTGTGACCCAGCCCCTCACAGAGCCCTGGGCTGCCAGGTAGCAGTGGCAGGGTCACCCTTGGGGCTGGTGCTCATGCAGCTGCAGGGGCCAGAGGAAGTTGCTGCTCCCCACAAGCAACAGCAGACCCTTCCAGAGAAGGCTGGAGCTGCCTGGCATGCTGCAAGACTGGGGACCCAAAGGCAAGAGCCACATCACATCAGATTAATATCTCAAGCCATATGAACCAAACTTTACCAAACAAAAACAATCAAGTCTTTTTAAGCGATTCAGAAAAATTCCCAGGAAGGACAGGAGGTAAGCAGACACATTTTGAGGAGGTGCAGGGGGGCAAGAGAGGTACAACTGAGTGGTTTCAGGAAAAGCTGGCAAGGGAGAAAAGTTTGTTTTGACCTCAAAAGCCACGAAGGTGACTGGAGCAAAGTCTGAAAGGAGGGACTGACCTGCAAGGACATCATGGGTAAGGGGATATTTGGGAATAAGTCATTTGTACTATTCTTATCTAGTCTATTTTTTTAAAAAGCTCTTTATTCTAATGAGTAACCTAATTAAACATGTCTCCAAGAGCCTTTTAAGTATTTTCTTAATGGCTAAGAGTAAGTTCTAAACTCATCTGCCTCGGAGATCTGGATAACTAAGAGGTCAGTCACAAATCCTATAGCACAATCTAATACAAAATTTTGCAGAAAAAAAACCTGTGATCATTGGAATCCCATGAGCTTACATTGCTTATCCTCAGCTGCAACAGTTTCGGGATATTTCCCTTAATAAACATTCCTAAGCTCCATTTCCAGTCTCTAACTCATTAATTTTATTCTACCATAAGGAAACACAAACATTACAGAACTGTTTGCAGCAAGAGCTCTGCTACCTTGAACATTTAAAACGTTTATGGGTTGTGGTTTTCTGCCTATTATAAATAGAATTAAAGACTGGCTACTGCTAAAGTCTGTGATGTTGCCTAATAACCCTTCACCAGTTTGGAACAGAAACTAAGAGCCACCAAATCTGAGTCACATCACAGGAAAAACCTCTGCACTCCACACATGGAGAGGCACATGTTAAAAAAAATAATGCAGAATTGAATAAAGAGGAACCAGGAGAGAGAACCTGCAACTCACTTTGTTAGGAATAACGGGTATAATAGTAGCAATGGTATTTCACATGCTCTTTACATACAGTGCCTTTGAGCACTATCAGGAACAAGTCCAGTTTTCTGGAGTTTTTAAATAATGGTTGCAGCAAGAGGGTGAAACAACCAAAAATAGAAAATGCCACAATATGTGCACTGGGCACCAACTCACTTCAGTGACACAAAGCAACTGAAAACCCTGCTCAGCTGCTTTTTCCTTATTTGCGAACCAACAGACAAATCCGTGGCTCTATGTGAAATACCCTGGCAGCTCTTTAAATTATGACAATTCTATTACAACTGAGCAGAACTACCTTAGGGAAACTTGTTTTTTTCAGCAAGAGTCAAATAGCAACCACCGAGGTGGACCAGTGAACTTCAGTTAATGTAATTTATTTGAAATTCACTGTTTGCAATAGTTTTGTTCCCTTGAAACCAAAAGAAGGGAGAAGAAGCAGGTTCAAGAAAGGCACAGGTCTGAGAACCTTCCTTAAGCCTCTTGAGTTCCCATTGATACCAAGGTTGACAAAGATGAAATGTGGGCCAGGATGATGACAATATTTGGAGCAGACCCCACTAATGCTCAAACTTTTAGTGCATCAACATTAATATGTTTTGCTTCAAAATTTCAAACCCATTTTGGATAATTTGTCTCTAGAGAGCCTTTTAACAGATACCTTTGATTCAATAAATCTTTCTATTCCCTGTGAAGATTAACTGTGTTCAGTAAGAACACTACCTAAAATACAACATACCAGGAAGAGAGAGTAGCCAAAGGTTTGAATGAGCTCTGCTTTTTCTACACACTCACATTTCATGTTTAAGGTGTGAAGCATTTTCAGTGACACCAGTGCTTTCATAAAAAAATAAACCACTTCTGCCCAGTCCTGTTCAGTATTTAGCTCTTAGAAATGTTTACAGTCAAGAGTGCCTCCCACTAAGCAATTACACCACTTAAGATGTCATCAGCCTCCACTGCTTCATACTCAGATTAAGAGTAAAGGAAACTGTCACTGAGATGTGATGCTTATCCACAGGGCTTACAGCTAAGGACTGGAACAATAACTCTGCAGAGACAAAGCCCTTATGCTTTGAGCTTCAATGCCAGAGCAGAAGAGGGTGTTCAAAGACAGTGGCAACAACCTCATTGCATTCAGATGAAGAAATACAGAAGCAGTTGTGAAAAAGAGCAAGGTGAGGATAACAGCAGTGTGATCTTGCAAACTAAAGCAGCAGTCCTTGAAAAGCCCTGCTGCTGAAAGCTTCAACTGCCAAGCACTCAACTCATTTTTATCTTTTTTTTTTTTTCCAAGCCATCCAGTTATCTTCAAACATAGTGCACATTATGAGAAGAGTGTCAAGACTTAAGAGAGTTATAGAGGCTAAGGCCTACATGATAACAGACAATACTTAGAAAAAACATCTACAATAAAAGTAATTACAGAAATATTTGGGAGTATTACATCTTGCCTCCCAAACCAATCAGACATCTGGCTGGAAATGATAACCCAGAGTCACTTGCCACAGAGAAATGGGCTGAGCACACAGCCTTGCAATGATCTTGGCACTGCAACTAAGAATGCTCCTGCCAGGTGAACACTCATTCTTTCTCTGTCCACCTCCTCCTCATCTAGAGCATGAGGTGCCTAGAAATAACAGCACCAAGGATTCATTGCAATCATTTTGTTTGTAAGCTCACGATGCATTGTTTCAGCAGTGGTAATACACAATACTTCCTTTCATAGCATCAGTTCTGGAGCATTGCACTGGCTTTTAGTCATCTGCCATCATTCATTTTCTATCTTGCCCTATCTGCTCACCAAAGCCCCTCAGAACAGATGATCTTAGCAGCTCTGCTGCCCCTGGGAGCCAGAGCACACAGCTCCCCGTGGAGCAGGGCACGTGGCCCAGTTCAGCATTCAGAAATAACCAGCTTGCCAATTAAGAAGGTTGGTGCCTTTGAGTAATGAATAGGTGGCATGAAAGAAACCAGCACCTGCACAGAAGAAAAATGAGATTTACTGCAATAAAACCACTTCCTTTCTGCTGCTACTTTGGAGAAATTAAAACCAGGCAAGGTGAATTAGAAAGCAAAAAGCCATGACTCTTGTGGAGCTGCCTCCAGTGTGCAACAACACACCCTGTTGGGTGGAGGATCACTTGGCCAGCCTCCTTAGGCAGAAGAAATATTTACACAAAACATACATTGGCATACAGAGCTTCTAGATCAGTCCTAATATAAGAGCCATATTTTATTTTATTACTTCATGCATCAGAAGACAGTATTTCTGGAGGAAATACAAGGCTCTTTGGCACTTTGGCACTCTGCAGTTGCCTTCAAAGGGCAGAGAACGCAGCCAAATACCCAGGGACAGGCATTCTTTTTGGAGACATCAAGTAGCTGGATTCACTGCAGGTCACTGAGACTCATCTATTCTCAACAGACTGAGGAGCATCTTAAGCAATAGCAAGGACTGCAATGGCATTCAGGCACATGGAATGTGTTGAGAATCAATTGCTATTATACACTTCTCCAATGGGCACTGTACCTTCCTATTATCACATACACTGAAGCATGAAGTCATCAAGCTAATTATTTTTCTTGCTTTACACCAACCTATAGTTCCCACTGCCTTTTAGGATTGTTCAGAGATTCTAATCAGTACTCTGTGTACAATCACACCTTCCCAAATGTTCCTGCAGCCTGTTCAATCAGCTGAAGCTTTACTTCTGTTCTGCCCAACAGCCTCAACCAAATCATCAGCACTGATTTCCTACCATCCCTGAAGGAGTACAAACAAGTCCCATCAACTCTCAGCCTTTTCTCAGCAATCACTCCAATCTTGTCAATGCAATCATGTTTATGCACCATTGTACCACATGCCAGGCAGGCTTCCCTAAGCTAAAAATCGATTTATTCTAATCAAAAAGTTAAAATTGATGTCAACATTTTGAAAGAGTTTCCTCCTCTAAGTCTCGGCTATAAAATAAATGGTAGGGATTCTGCTACACTGACATTTGCAGTTCAGAACCTATGTGTGTATGTATCACTCTTTGCTTGCCTTCTATAGCAGAGAGTTGGGTACTTGAAATTCACACTTCCAAAAGCTTCACTGTATGCAGGAAGATTTAAGATTAATTAGATTAGTGCCTCGATTAAAATACTGTCTTGAACTTGGGAAATTTGGTAGAGTTTATATTATTAATAGTATAGTTACCGTATCAGAGCAGGGAGTGCCACAGGGCATTCTGTCAGCACTCTGGAATGATTGCAGTGGCCCCAAAAAAATGCCAATTTGCCTTACAAGTGGATCAAATTTATTAACCCAGCTCTACAGAATGCTCCATAAAACAAAGATGGTGATACCAACTGGGATTCCTGATCCTCCCATAACACAGCAAGAGGTTTGGGGGCATAGGAGGGGAGAGATGAGGGCAGAAATTTTACACAAAACTCTGAAAGAAAAAAAGAAACTGCTTTGGAAGTCCAGGGAGGATTTCAGAGGCTAAAACTTGATTCAAAAGCCATCATTCTGTTCCTAATGATCTGTCCATATCATCATGCTGTGAGGGCACTGCATGGAAAAAGAAATACTAAAATTACTTTGAAGAGTTCAAAACTTCCAAGGAGGATGAGACCAAGTTCCTGCAGGTTTCCACTGATGTTGAGCAAGTCTGCTTTTGATCTCTGGCCAGCCCTGAGGACACCTGAGGAGCTCCCAGCTGATGGCCACAGGTGCCTTTCCTCTCTGCCCCACAAGCACCTTCAATGGCACTGTCTGAATCCTACCCTGCTTCAAATTCTCCATCAGAGGGCTACAGAGATGGAAATTCATCCCAAATTAGATGGCTCATTCCTCACCTCATCTGTTGCAAATGCATGCAGCAGCACGGCTCTTGGAGGATTTATTTGTTCACAACCACGAATGTCTATCTGAATATCTGAAATGAGCGTGCTTCCAAACAAATCCCACGTGCTCGTCTCCAAACTGACAGCAAAACCCTGCCCAGGGGATTTCTGTGTGCAGAGGGAAATTGCCTTTTGACAACAAACACCACAAATTTTAGTGGGTTACTGTTTGACATTTGACTTGCTCTCTTCATTTCGTTTTCTGTGACAAAAGGAACAGATTTCTTAACTTCTCACACCACTCAAGTCACCAAGGTGCTTCCAAAGCTGCAGAGCTGGATGACACAGCTTTGAAAAATGGGGAAAAGCAGCAGGAAATTTGGGAATTGAGCACAAACAAGACTGTATTATTTTCAACAGGCAAATGAAGGGACATGCAAAAAGCAGAATTCAACCCAATACCATGTTACAACTGCTTCACTGTGATTGCTGACAGAGTTGAGCCAAAAAGCTGAACACCTGGACAGTCCCCATGTGGAGAAGACTGTTTTGGAGATGTTGCTGGGTTTGTCTTTTGTAAAAATAACAAGGAGTCCTCCCAAAATGCTGTGCTGACCTCACAGTTCATTGAAATCTGATGCAAATTCTCTGATTCCCAGACAGGTAGACCATAAAAAAAAAAAAAAAAGATATCCCACAAGGTGAACTTGTTCAACCTCTGTCAAAGCAAAGGGGAAAGATTTATGCCAGCTGTCACAGCAGATAACCAAAATGAAGGCAGATTAATTTTCCTCCTAGTTTTGCAGTCGTATGGTGGCTCAGGTCACCCCCTCCTCCCAGAAGCTTCACTGGTTACAAGCTTCATGATCTGTATTTGTGCGTTCACAGGGAAATAATTAGATGGGAAAGGAACACTTTTCAGGCAATTAGATCACCATTTCTATCCAAACATAACAGAAAACCCAGGCAGTTCAGTCTCATTCCCTGTGTCGAGATGAGGACAAAGCCCTCAAGAAGGAAACTTCAACTGGCAATGGCTAGGACAAATATTTTTGCTTTCATCCAATTAACATGAAATGTCACCGATTTTGGTGATGAAGCATCTGATGTTCTTCCTATTTCTTCATTATTAAAAGGTCACATAAGCTTCTGGTTAACATACATGACAGCTTTTAATTTTAAATCCAAATTTTGAGGAAAACAAACACCTTTTTTTCTGTTATTTTAACTTCCCTTTTACTCCTGCATACAGGAGGTGATTTAGAGCACCAGATGACTATAATTGCATCTGCTGCTGTTGCATTTTTCTGCTTCTTCAAAGCTGATTTCAGCATTTTTTTGACAGTACAGGGTATAGCATTTTATTGACCAACAAAGAAACATCCTGAAATACGTTTCCATCGTCCTCATATTGATTTCAGTCAAGCCTGGCAATCACCTAAGATCAAACACTTTACAGTGTGCCAGAAAAACCTGAAACACATAAGAAGAAAATATTGTTTTGTGCAGAAGTGGATTCACGAAGGGCTTGAAGTGCCCCACAACGACCAGGGCCCTTTTACTTCTAACTCAATAGAAAGGGTCTCATCTCCAAAGCAGCCAGTCTCTGCAACCTGTCAAAGCACACAGGCAAGCAAAAGGTTGAAACACATGCCACAAAGATTGGAGGAGATCAATCCATTTAGTTTATCAAATAAAAGGTTAAGTGATGGCTTGATCACAGACTCTTGCTATCTACAAAAAAACCTTGATACTCCTTTAATCCAGCATTGTACAGTACACACTAATCAGGGCAGCTCAACAAACCAGATGTAGAAATAAAGGTCAGCTTTGAAATAGCAGGGCAAATGCCAACTGGAAGGAGAGGCCCTGATGTAAGGTGTGTTCTCCACAACTGCGTTGGTCTGCAAAAAAAGAAGTGCTCTTTGTCAGTGCCTTTCAAACTTCTCCATCTGTGGAGTCCTGAAAAATTTCAGGGTAAGATGCAAGTCTCCCTGCAGATATTTTAATGCTGCCCACAGCAATAATACGATTCAGAAAAGTTTAGATTGTCCAAGAGCCCATCCTCTCAGATCACAGAGGGTCTCTCACCACCTTACAGTTGTGCAGCAGTAGAGCTGCTGGAACAACATCCCTGTCTCCAGAGACAAATCAGCCTCCAGAGATCATCAATTCTTCAAAGGTCCTTTGGAGACACCAGCAACTAGAAAGTCACCAAGTAGGAGAGAGTAAAGAGCAGCAAGTCCAGACTCCCAACAAAAGGTCTCCAAATTTGCAAACAAGTGAAAATTCTCACTACTTGCATTTTTTCTCACTTATGTAAATGCTTTTTCAAGCTTGATTTGTATCTTAAGTGATCTACCTCTCCCACTC
>WYEA01005605.1:0-30167 GCA_033558465.1 Alcedo atthis | reverse complement strand
GGAGAGAGTAAAGAGCAGCAAGTCCAGACTCCCAACAAAAGGTCTCCAAATTTGCAAACAAGTGAAAATTCTCACTAAGATTAGATACTTGCATTTTTTCTCACTTATGTAAATGCTTTTTCAAGCTTGATTTGTATCTTAAGTGATCTACCTCTCCCACTCCTGCTTTTACTGAATGGTAAAGAATACACAAGGGAAAGATCATGTATCGAAATTTCTGTCATTCATCTAAGTGAGGCCACAAAGAAAAACGTCTTGCATGTTAATAATTTCTGAAGCCTGGTAACTGTTTTCCAATGAAAGCTGATGGTGTGATAGTTCTCTGAAGACATATATTCAGCAAAACGACTTCCCTATTGTCTTACACATAAACTATAAGCTAATGAACAGCCCCCATACTCTAGGAACTGGTTTTCACACTGTAAGTAAAAAGTTTATAACGTGGGAAAAGTTTATATTATACAGAACTCTAAGCATCACACAAGCTTGTGGGCATGCTGAAGGGCAAAGCCTTCTTCCTCCCTCAGCATCTGCCCAGAACTGCTTAGTCCAAACTAAAGGAGACATGGCTCAGCCCAGTTCCACAGGCTTCACATGCAGAAGGCTATTATTGACTACATGAAGAAGTTTGGGATTTACACAGAGATATTTGTACAGTAATACTTGTGTATGTGTAGAAATAACTTCTCCTTTTAAGAGTTTAATCAGATATTTATTAATTTTTCTAACAGACTTTAAAAGTTTTTCATTCAAATCAAAACAAGTATCTCAGTTTCACTTCAGTATAGGAAAGGTTGCACAGAGAAGTAACAATTAATATAATAATAAACATAATTGATGAAGGGTGTAGCTGTAATTGCCTATGTCATTACATGTTATAAGGTCACATTTGTGAAGTCAAGAGATGCCACTAACTTGAAAGGTTCGTTGCAGCTCTGTTGTTGGAATCAGTGCCCTATTTTTCTTTCACATGAACCATCAGAACAAGGTATCCTGAGTATAAAGCAGACTACTAAGGTAGAGGGTACAAAATGTGTATATGGATTGGATTGGTTTTACCTCTGAAGTTTCAAATATGAGAATTTTATTCATTTAAAGGAGCGGATCTTGGGTGATATTTCTGCTGTTATTGCCTTGTTAAGCCCTAAGGATTCTCAGAGTGATAATAAACTACCAGGGATCACTTGTGAGATTCCTGTGTAACCTCAGCAGTAAAGACTCAAATGCACCCTCTGATCCTTCCACCACAAAAGCAGAAAATATTTCCTATGATAGCTTCAACTATGCTATTTAAACACAGGCCTGATTCAAGAACAGGTCTTTTTTTTTGTCTTGAAGCCTGTGGCCAATTCCCTAACACAAGCATTTGAACTGAGCTCTGCCAAAGTGGCTGCAGCAGCGACTGGAAGGTCCCTCTGAGAGGGGTGGGTGGGTATCAGTGGCATTCAGAAGGGACCCCAGACTGGTAGCACTGGACTGTGGTACTTGGGTACAGCTCCCAAAAGGGATTATTCTCATGGTTAAGCTGGGTCAGACTGCTCAGGTCCTGCCTCCACCACCTAGCTGGACATCAGGCTGTAGGGACAGCTACAGAAGAAAGCTCCACCGCAGACATTCTCTGCTGCAGCAGCTGATGGGACAGCCTCCCATCCTTGCCTTAACTGCTCAGTCACTGCTTCTCCACTCACCCAGGGCTCAACGATTGCCAGCTCATGCACATCAGCAAAGAGCTATTAACGAATGACTGCAGTATGCAGGGGTGTTGGTCCCACCGTGCCAGATGGTGCTCTGGAAAAAGTGCTGACTCCCAGAAGAAAGGAATAATGAGATACTAAACTGCTAATAATTTAGCTTGCCTCTAAATCCCAGAGTGCCCTTGTCTTCCAGTAAATATCCCACAGCAACCATCAGGTAACAAACCAGCCGGTGTATAGCTGAGCAACAGAAAAAGCCTTCCTGACTACCTGATGCTTTGCACTTTCAGTTCAGAGAGTTATTTCCCATAACAGATGCAAGGAGAAAGGAAGCAACCTGACCAGGATGGGAAAAGAACATTCACCCTCCCTTTGGGACAGCCCATAACCACGGGCAGGTCAGGGCTGGGGCATTTTTTGTGCTATTTTGTGGTATGTATGGTAAGGCAGGGCTCTCACCTCCACTGCAGCCACAGAGGCACCCACACACTCAAGTGGTGTTTGATTTCAGCAGCCTCTGAACAAATTACCAGGTGCTGGTGTAGCCAAATTTGTTGGTTTTTAAAACAATTTCAATGGTTATGGGCATTTTCTTAGGTTTAACTCTGAAGTGCAGCTGGGGATTTGCTACTGTTTCACAGAACTAAAATACATTTTCTGAGTCAGCTCTCCTCTGCAATGATCATTTCATAGAAATACAGAAAGTTCTATTCACAAGTTTTTGGCTACATGACCACGGTCGTAACCTAATCATCTTTTTCTTTTGTTGGGATTTCTTATAGGTATCTACTTGAAATTTTCAACATTTAACTATAACATCCTGCACATGCAGGTGCATTGGCAGGGCTCAGATTTTCAAGCCTTACAGGGGATCAGACTGGCTGCAGGGCTGACAATGGTCTGGTTTTCCTGAACTTACAGGTAGCCAGGACACATTCCTTCTTCTGGCTAGGAAATTAAGCTCTGTTCGAGCAGCACAAGTAGCTTTTTTTCCCCACAGCACCTTCCAAAACCCCAGGAATGGCATAGTTTTCTATTTAAAATGATGTCCCAATTTACATGACTGGTTTGTTACAGTCAATGCATATGTTTAAAGCATATTTAAAAGACTATTAAGTGTCTATACTAAGTCAGATGTACTGATTATTTGAAGACAATCTAATTATTTTGACATGCCAATAAAAGTTTGTGAACATACAGACTTGGGAAATATAAAACGATCTTCCAGATACAACTTAATGATATTCCAGGGCAGCCTTTTCAGTTTGAGAAGAATTAAAACTATTCAAAACTAAATAGACTTCTATTTAAATCTCAATTTCACTTTCTCATAGACTATATTATCAAAGTAATTGCTCACATTAGCAGTAAAGGAAGCACTTGGAGCAGAGAAGTGCTCATAGGACAATTAGTAAATGTAATGTCAGATTCAGTCTTGTAGAAAGCAAAGAGGGAATTTTGCTTAAGGATGCCTGGCTTAGACATATTTGATCCAGCTGCCTCCTCTGCTGGTGTCAACACAGAGAAGCCCCAAAGTCAGCTCACCACCTCCTTCTGTCCTTAAGATTTTGTTATTTAAAATTTTTTTTTTTTGGTTTTGTAGCCTCGGGGCATGTTTGGAAGACTTCACAAAGGCTACAAAACCATTTGCAGTCCCTTCTGCAAGGGAAACCATGAATCACTGGTGATTATATTTGAGAATTTTCCTCACAACTGGTGTCCTACTTCTTCACTAAACTAGCACCATCAATACAACCTCAACAGTAAGGAACACACAGGTAGGTGGGCAAGTTGCCTTACCCAGAATTCCTCCAGGCAAGGAAAAAAAAAGATCCCATCCTGTTTTAACGGTGTGCATATACTGACATCAAGTGGTGGAATAAATCTCCTTTCCCTAATCCCTGCAGGGGTTCCCTCAGCTTGAAGCAGCAGTTGGAAGTTTGTGCCATGTCTGTTCATCTCCCTGAAGGGAATGGCCATTCACCAAGTACTTTACCCAGCTGCTAAAGACTTCAGTTTGCTCTAATTAGTAGAAAAAATAACAATTAACAGGTTTTCTTATGTATTTGTCAGGACAAGTGTGCTCACTGGTACGAGAGCTGTCTGTCCTAACACACAACCACAATCAGAGTAATGGAGAAATGTGCATTTTCCTCCCTTAGATAATGATGAGCTCTGATCATTAACACCCAACTGCATTCCACAGACATGCCAGTGGCTAATCAATCTGACTCTAATTGAGGATATCAGAGATTTGGGCGCAGATCAAACACCTAGACTAGCACCTAAATGGACAAACTACCAAACTGAAAATATATTATTATAGGTAAGGTATGAAAATTATAGATCCCAAAACTCTCCAAGATGAAGACTAGAAAACTGAACTGGAAGGAAATGTACTACACTGACAATTATATAGTCACTTGGCCAAGGTGAGTTGCATTGTCTGGTATTCAAGTCTGTTTTTTTAACTCCTGTTTTCTCTGTGCTTACATTAAAGCTACAGATTGAACATGCTAACATGGCTCAGATGGACCTCAAAATAAATTTGCACAGTGCAACTAATTAATCTCTGGCACTGTCTCCTGTGTGTAATAACAAAAGGGATGACTATAACCATTATATGACTATGATAAGCAGAGTAAATGTCACTGGAGGGGGTTACAGATCCAAAAGGAAAGAAAACAAAACCACAGTAAAATGCTTTACATCGGGGCATTGACTAATTTAACTCTTCTGGTGATTATGCACAATACAGTTTATTATTTGCTCATGTCAACATCAGTGAAAAAATGCAGCCATGTAGCATGCTGCAATTGCACTTACAAGGTTTGTTTCTCCACTTGCCCTCACCATAAAATAATAATTTGAGCTATCAGCACCTCTTCTCAGGATTCTTAGGTGTTTGGATAAACTTTGCAGACTATCAGCTCACCCTTCTAACTACTTCTGCATCACAGCCAGGCAGCAGCCCTGCAGACATGGGAAGTATCCCACAGAGAGGCCCAGGGCACTTGGATGCCAACACTGTCCTAGAATGCATCTAGAGGAGTGTGGCCAGCAGCCCAAGAGAGGTGGTTCTTCTCCAGACCCCCACCTGAATGCTGCATCCAGGTCTGGTGTCCCCACCATAACAGACACAGATCTGTCGGAACAAGTCCAGAGGAGGCCCCAGAGCTGATCCAGGAGCTGGAGCATCTCTGCTACAAGGATAGGCTGAGGGAACTGGGATTCAGGTCCAGGAGGACCTTAAAAATGCCTCCCAATAGCTGTAGGGTCGCACAGGGAGCTGGGGAGGGACTCTCCACAAGTCTACCCAGTGACAGGACAAGGGGAAATGGTTTTAAACTGAAGGAAAATAGGTTTAGATTGGATCTTAGAACAAGTTCCAGCCATGATTATTCTATGATTTTATGATTTACAGATGAAACTCCCAAGCCTACCATGAGTTAACCACATAAATCTCTGCACAAACATAAAGAGAAAAAATCCTTAGTTCTGCTGGAGGAATCCCAATTCTCTAAGCTGAAAAATGTAACTTGGACTGTGAGTTAAAGTGCTGCAGGAATGGAGAGCATTTTTTAAAGAAGAATTCTGAGAACTGCCTTCAGGATTGATTAGGTCTTCCCACATCCAGAGGAAAACTGCTGGAAGGAGCTGGAGGAATTATGAAGATTAACAAATCAGCCTTGATTTGATCAAACAGCATGGCACCAAAATTTTGAAGAAGGCTCATGTCAGATTTTTCTCCCTTGTGACTCTTGAAAAATCGATTGTCCAAGGCAAGCTTGGGAATCTTCTATTAGTCAGGAATAAACTGTATTTGAGAAAGTCTTTACAGTAGGCACGGTGTTAACACTCAGTGCCTCAATACAAGAGCCTGGTTACTACAGGTCTTTCAGAGTTTATAAGCCACCTCTTTGGGGTTTCCAAATAGACATTTTCATGGACAGAACATTCCTGAGTGAGTTTTTAGTTTAACTTCAAGACAACTCTCCAGACCTGAATACATCCAGCTGCTTTATACAGTCCCTAACCTGCTGCTCCCCCACTGCTGGCAGCCCCCTTCCTTCCTAAAGCTGACTAAAAAAAGTCTTCAAAACTCATTGCTCCTGGGCACCAATCCCCTTAATTCTGCCCAGTAACCTCCTGAAAAAAGATCTAGTTAGCTTGCTTGAAAGCCAGGGTCCCACCTCTGCTGCTCATCTTCCCACTCTTCCACTTGACACTATTTTTGAAGCACTAGGTCATGCCTTTGAATGGAACCTACAGCCTTTCCCATGTACTGCTGTGAAAACAGATCATCACTAAACTGCATATTACTTTTGCTTCAGGAGAGTTGCAGCCTGGCCCTGTAGCTTGCATTACATTTATCAAATTAAATTTCTGCATTTTGGAACATTCAGTTCCCTTTTCTAAGGCGTAAATAAAATATATCAGGCCTCTATGTTCTATATTAAATACATTTAAAAAAAAAATCTAACAGTAGCTAGCTCCTGGTTGAGCAAGATTTAAAACTTTAGGATTTGTTCCACTTTTCCCCCTTCTCCAAATCCAAATGAACTCCCTTCAGAGAACCAGATCTAAGTGCATCAGGAATCAAGCAGACCTTGGTTGCCAAATCATATTTATTATGGATATTGCATTTTTTAAAAAGCAGTTAAACAACTGCACACCAAACAACAGATTGTTTTCTCATTATATAAAGATGCTGAAAATCAGACCAGATTTTCAGAAGTCAGAAATTTTATGTTTGGAATAGTTTCCAAAATTAGTAACGAAAAAACCCAACCCAAACTTCTGCAGCTTAAGCACAAAGTTATTTGTGTGCTATGAAGCAACTTGAACAATTTTTCCCTACTGTTTATCCTTCAGAAATGTAGGTTTAAACAAAAATGGTGACAATATTTATCTGCAGCACAGGTTTAATTATGGAGAATTTAAAGTATCATTGGAATAGGAGTTCATAAAGAAAAGTGGTTTTAAAATTTTAATGGGAAAAACTTGATTTGTCTGTACTATAACCAAAAGAAACATATTAGAGATCATTAAGTACCAGAGACCTTTTTCATCAGCAGTGATCTTGTATAAAGTCTTTATCCTGGTCTGCAATAATTGGGCCCAAAGTCCCTTTAAGGTAATACCAGAAATGGTGTTTTTATGGTTTCTTACAAAAGATGACACTTATTTTTCCTTATCTGAAGCTTCAGTGGTACTCTGCGGGGGAGTAAAACAGAGAGGATTCTAATTTAAAAGCAATTAAAGATCAGTCACTCCACATGATCAGCAATTGTACTCTGGTGAAGTGGCATTTGTCTTCCAACCTCACAACAATACCATGAATATGGAAAAGCTGCAAATTTCACTTTGCTGTAACAACAGGTTTGCTGCTACTGGCACACAAGTGAAGCAACGTGATATACAAATCATGGTTGGCAAATAACTTTTTTATGCCTCTGAGCAGCCCCAAGTTAAGTAGGTTTCCAAAAGCAACCTTGACAATTAGCAGAAGGATCACAAGTTGCTTTGCCTTCTCCCTCTACATTACATGTCAAGCCTGAATTAGTTGGAAAAAAGATAATTACCCTTCTCCTAACCCAAATGGGATTTTCAAAGGAAGCAAATAAAAAACAACACACCCATACACCAAAAAAACCCCAAACCAACAGAAACAAACAAAATGCAAATAAACCAAAAAGGGGACCAGTGGTCAGGACATCAGGTAGATGTTTGGAAGGAAAATACATCCCTACCCTTGATGTACATTGATGCTTGGCATTCAAGTATGAATGTGAAACCTCATCTATGATCTCAAGCACAGCTTCCAAAATAAGAGACACTGGCAGAATTTGTGTGTGGACAGAAGTATGTACTTAGGTCATATAATAAATAAAAACAGAAGCAAACCCAAGATTTCTCACGCTAAAAGCTCATGTATCAGTTGCTTCTGGGAAGATAAGAAAAAAACAACTGCAGCTGAAGTTAACTACAAAAAAGAACTTTGATGCATATCTCAAAAAACCATCAGGGTAACGAGCACCACGGAAACCATCCCAACTTCACCAAGTAGTGAAGAACTCTTCCTGCTAAATCTGATAAAGGCACAGCCTCCATTTTAGAAGGTGCAGATAAGAAGATAATCTGTACCAGCAGATTTAAACCTTTGAAACAAGAGTCTGAATCACTGCGGAACCTCTGCAGAAGTAGCAAAAGCAAAGCAAGTTTCAGCTGAAGTAATGATTTATGACACTTGAGGCAGCTGTTAGCACTTGCATTCCAATACAAAATAAAGTGGATTTGAAACTTTCTTCCATTGAACTCAGTGTGTGTTTGAGTATTTCAGATAAGTGTTTCCATAAAGCTAACAGAACCAGAAAGTGCAGAGGCATTATTACCATGAACTGAACCTACCTGTGTGATGAGGTGCTATGTCCACACATGAGCAACAAGGTTCACAAGTGCAACCACCTTTCCTCAAGCAAAGAAACTGAGAACTTAAAACAGGCTTCATTTCTGTAGCTTGAATCAAAGTTTCTGCATTAACACATTGTCTTCAACACTTTCAGCTCAGAATCCCTACTAAAAAGCATTTATGAAAGACATGCACTAGATGAATCACTGGGCAGTGACACTAGAATCAGGAAACAGTGATGCAAAATAAAACAGAGCAGTCAAATAGTTCCTTACACCTCTCCTGTACTCTGATCTCCAAAAGCCATGGGGATGCCCTGTACTTTCTGGCTGAACTGTTCTATAAATGTCTCACTTTCTCTGGAAATTTCACACTGATGTTGATATAAGAACTCCTCTGGGAGTAGGTTAAGTACAAAGTCAAATAGGGATGCATTTGCTGAGACATCCTGGGTGAGAAGCCACTACCTGGATTTTGCTGTCATCACAACTAAAAAATCTTGCTTCCTGCAGCCTGAAATGTAGCTCAGAGTTTTAATTTTAAATTTACAGACCTCACTCTTTGGGTTTGGTACTGCAGTATTTTAGGGGAACAGCAGGACACAGACAGGACACAACAGGGGGACAACAAAAACCAAACCACAACACTCAACAAAAACCTCTGCTTTTACTCCTTTCTTCACTTGCCCTCCTGCAAATGCTTTCACGTTTTCTTCTTGTCATACTCTAAGCAGATTACTGACTCTCTTGTCTTCCTTTGAGTTAAAGCAATGGATAATCCAAGTGCCATGAAAGGCAGAGCTAGAGGACACAGTGCTGCACCCCAGGATCCAGGGCACACAGCACAGGCAACTCCTTCGAGCACACAAGTGCTGCTAGGGGTTCTTTTTCTTCTGGTAATTCCTAATTTTGGAGCAGCTTCATAGCTCCCTGTACAAGCCTGAGACTCTGCTTCTAGCTTTGCATTATTACTGTCAGAGTGGGTCATCATTTGCATGACTCTGCATTTCACAAATATGAAATAATTAGCAGTATTATCCTGCTTTCCATTTCTGCTAATTAATAGGTACATGAGTCCTGCATTAGGTAAGAAGTTAAGCATAAAGTACATCTGCTTTATGCCCTGGTTTCAATTAGAGCTGTAGGGTTAATTGAATACCCTGGTCTAATATCCCTGCATAGGCATTGCATTGGGCTGCAAGTAATACTGCATCAGCATTTTTACTTCAGTTTATTTTTTTTTAAACAACTGCTATAAAAAAAAATCTGACTGCAAAGAGAAAAAGCATCATTAAGGGGAAATATTTAAAAACGATGGCCCTGTTGAGACCCCCAGAAAAGGGTCTATTTTAACAACCTCAAGAACATTTTTTTTTCACATTTCAGCACATTTTTGCCAAGCTACTCCTTTATGTTTCCTGGATTTATAGGCTATCCTTGTCTAGAAGAGAACAACAAAATCACTAAGACCATGATGACATGGAGAAGTTACCTGAATTAGACAGTTCAGTTTATTTGAGAATTGGTTTTTAGAAGAAATATATTTTATCACGTACCACAGTAATGTGGAAGTACCTGTTCATACTTCCTAATCATGACTAAAATCCTACTGGTTTGCAGAATTAATCTGACTGGGTTTTTTTCCACTGAACACATCAACTCCTAGTATATTCTCCATATCCTCACAAACTCTTGGGTATTTTGAATTTTATATTTACTGCTATTTCTACCACTATCTGCTTGCTTGCCTATGAAGTTATTAGCAGAACTGGGTCCTGAAAAAGTTGACTGTCACAAGAGTGACATAACTTTTAATTAAGAGAGCCTTGACTGAAACTCATCCAAGACCAAGCCAAGCCAGCTAAGCCAACGTGAATGCCTAGCCATTTTGAGATATAAACAAGCCACACTTCACACCTTCACATTGTTGTCCCCATAGATTTTTGTTGCCTGGACCATTATCTTGGGAACTGCTGGGAATAGCCACAGACCTCCTCAGGCACACAGGGAACAATTTATCTCCCACTTCATACAAGGACAACAAGGGCCCTATCGACTGTATCAGCATCGTGGGTCTTCCTTGTCAAGGTTCCAGGAGAGAACAATCCTTTCACATTCTAATGCTGGAAGTAAATGGAACTAAGCCAGCAAGAGCCACCAGAGACACTGACCCTTAGGATTCACTGCCAGCTCAAACTATGGGAGCATGCTACAGACACCCCCCCTGCACATAAGGGTTGAAGTGAGCAATCATTCTCATTTGTAAAGCTTTTTGGTTTCTAAGCCAGCCACATCCTTAGCAAGTTTAGCAATCCTTCTCAATCCACTCACCAAAAAAAGCCACGACAGGGACAGCATCAGAGTCACCTTCCAGTGTCTCAGGAACAAGACATCTTTAATACATTGAGTTAAAAACCTGCTTTTCAGGCAGGGTATGCTCCAAGATGCCAATGGGAGGATGATGGTACTTGAAGGAAAGTTTTCTCAGAGGTACAGCAATGGATTCATACTGTGGGTAGTGGGAACATCTCTGACTGTTAGAAACTCAGCACACTGCTATGGGCTGCTACAGAGTGAGAAACTTGCCATTAACAAGTGGGACTGGAATAGCAAAATTAACCAGTCTTCTTTCCCAGCACCTACAGATGATTGTCAGGGGCATTATTAAAGACTCATGGATCATCACTAGTTTTTAATCTGCTCCCCTTTGGTGAGCATAACCACATGGCCAGAGGAACTCATCCACCAACTGCTGCAAGTAAGCACAGGCTGCAGGAATCACCTGGCACTCAAATTAGACTGAAAAGTCGAGATTTTATTCCCCGATACAATTAATGCACTGGATGCTCCATTCCTGACCCAAGAGTGGAAACTCTAATAGGGGATAGACAAATAGAAGTAGCTTCTCACATGAAGAAGATATTCTGCATGCTACCTAGTAATTAATCTATTGAAAATACATCAGGAGAATAATTAAAAACTTCCTCTTAAAATTCAAAGAGATGAAGCCAACAGCAAGGTCAGATCTAGCAAGGAGAACTGGAAAGAAACAGAGTCAGCCAGCATGGCTCCAGGATAATTTTATAAACATTCTCTGTTAATTGAGACCTTAGAGAAACAGAGAACCATCTCCAACAGAGCCATTGCTGTCCCTGGGGTGCTTGGTGGGATGCCAGATCAGCAGGTAGGATGCAAATATGAGTTGGCAGAAAGTGGATGAAGGGTAACTTTTGTGTGTTATATACATGAAATTTTGATTATTTAAAGTTCAAAGTTCTTCATATAGTAAACAACAAAAGAAAAAAGCAGAAATGAAATGTTAAGAGTAATAAATCAGTAAGAGTAAATAATGAGGAGATGGGACACTGTAGAAATGTGTATATTGCCACCCTGCCATTTAGCATTAGAAAATCCAAGTGGTGGCTCCCACACTTACACTGCAGCAAGAGTTGGGCAGATGCTGTTTTTAAGCCCCTTGAAAACACCAGCAAAACAGTACAAGAAAACAAACACTGTTTTGCAGTGTGTTTGCCATTGTTGCTCTTCTGGGATGCTGGCAACCCGAGTTCTTGCATGGAAGATGTTTTTTTGGTACAAATTGCAGGTTGATAAAGTATCTCAATCCTGTATCTGACACACAGTCTTTTTTGCTATATTGAATTTTGAAGGTTTTCAGGAGTTGAAAAATAACTACACCTGCCACCAGTGTGTTATATTTATAAACTGTGTGTCTTCAGGAAAATGAACTTGCCATTCTATCAGATATTGTCTGCTCTGGGAGGTGTGATTAGACTTTAACTATTGGCAAAGAAATGCCATTCTTTCTTCCAGTTCATTGCTTTCCAGCCTGAAGGTTTAGTCATGGACAGTATCTAGTCTGTAGACTCACCTTCCAGTGAGTTGTGAGTGTACCAGCTGCTTATAGGGGGAAAGAAAATTGTCTGCACGTTTTGAATAAAAAAAATCACTTTTGCATGAAAGTCTGTTATGATGAATCTTTACCACACTCCAGCCTTAAAAGGAGCACATGGCTGGTGAACAGTAAATTAATTGAGCCTCTCTGAATTTATTTTTTTTGAGCTATAAGCAGCTTTCAGTGTAAAGGGAAATTAATAGAGATGCCAGAGCAGCAGAAGCAAGAGGCACCCAGTGGAGAAACCAGTGTCTAAGTAGGTGTCAGCCTAGGAGAGAAAGGCTGACCTCAGAGTTCAGTGACCTCTGTTTATACCTGATCACTCTGCAGCCAAGTTAAGAGCTGGGGCTCTGGTGCCAACACAGGAGGGATGCACTCCCTGGAAGTGAGCAGGGTGTCCTGAGATGCAGCTCTGCAGGGCTGGCCCCATTAAAAGGTACCTTAATGCAGTTACCACAGAAAAAGCCTGGGTCCTGAAGCAAGAAAACAAGAGAAGTAGTCAAACTGGTTGGAAGGGAACATTTCTGCAGGACATGCATCCCCAGAACAGCAGTGCTATGTCTCAGCAGTGTAACAGGCCAAGCTGCAGGTACCTTGGGAAGATTCAAGGTGGGACCACCCCAGTCCCCCTCAAATGTCTGTTTAGGAGACCACCAAGGAGAGCTTGTGCTCCTCAGTACAACATGTTCTTGCTGTTCCATACCTTTTTGCTGACATCCAAGCAGGGACTTGGGAGTTCTTTCCTATTTCATTTGTCATAAGCTCAGACAGGCTCTGAGAGTTGTCACCATGGGTGTTTTTTGCCAGGGATAGAGAGTTTTGCTTTTGAATTTGCACCTTCAAGGGCTCCTAGAGACATCATGTCACTCTCCAGTCCAGCAGAGACTCTACCAGTCATCAAGCACACTGCACACCATGGCCTCCTGCACATCAACAACAGTGTTATCTCCCTTATTCTAAGGAAAGTCATAAGAAAGAAAACATTCTCTGCATATCTGGGGAGCACAGATCCCAGTTCTGATGGTACCCATCTCAAATAAGCAAGGAGTGGAATTTAAAGAGGCTGGAGTTATTAATCTGTCATACACTGTCTGACAGCTCTTGAGGATATTGTAGCATAACTCATTTCCCATCACAACAGCTAATCTTTCATAAGGCTAATACCTAAACACTAACATTTCTGTTAGGTAAAATAAAAAAAAGAGAGCCTTGTATGTATTACATAATCTCTGCCTTGGGATGAAAGCAACGTGATTGTTTTCATTAACCTCTCATTCTTATAAAGGGCAAAAATCAATAACAAATTTATTCAGGCAAGTGAAAGGCAATTTCAAGCAATTTCACAAGGGATTTTGTTTCCATCTTTTTTTTCCTCCCACATATTCTAATAAAAAATAATATGATCTGTCCAAGTGTAAGACAAATACAAAAAGCAAGATACTGTCAGCTCCTCAAAGGTACAGAATTAAGCTGCCTTTTTACAGCTGGATAATTGTCTTACTAAAAATATTGTTTTCTTTTGAAACCTAAGCAAGCCTGCAAGGTAATGTCTTATTGACAGCCTCTGAAACCCTTTGCTGCACAGTACTGAGCCAGTCTTTCTTAAACAAAGCACCTAAAATAAGTTTGGGGTATTTTTCTATGACAAATTAAGCAATTTCTTTTTGGTGCACTTTGCCCTTTCGTGCTATGAACAGAGGTTTAAATTACACGGATTTTGATACACTCCCCAACTTTGCCATTCCTCTCAGATATTCCACTGCATTAAAAGTTGGCTTTGAATTGATGGTCTGAAACATCTGACAAAAGCAATGATAAAAACTGCAGAAGTAATTTGTCAGCAGCTCCATTCTCCACAGGCAAGAAGAAAAAAAGAAAAAGCACTACATGTTATTAGTGACTGTTTAATTCTACCTGTGACTTCACCTTTTTCCACAAGTCCTCTGCACATCTTTTCAGTGTTTTCTGTCACAGTGCTGTGAGGGACAAAGAGGGAGCAGCTCCAGTCCAGTGCATAAGGTCCTGTTTGAGTCAGCTGAGCCCAGAAGCAAACAAAAAGGCACAGAGATATGCTCACTTCCACAGCCAGTGGAAACCCAAAGGCAGGCCACTCAAATGCAAGTGAAAAAATACACAGGATTCATAAACCCTTCCTGAAACATCTCTATGCCTTTGTGGTTGGTGTTCCCAGGCTGCAGGGAAGCTACTCTATACAAATTGCCAGCAGGGAATCTTCAAGAACACTTCATGTAAAGACAATGGTGACCTCAGTGTGGCTGTGATAGTCAAGAACCACTAGAAAGACTAATTAGTTGGCACAGGAGCTCAAAAAGAGCCCATAATCAGTATTTGGGTTTATCGTTGATTAAATTATAACACACAAGAAGATGAAAGAAATATTAGAGATGCCAGTTAAGAGGATCTAATTTTAATAAAATGCCTTTCATCAAAAATCTACTGAATTATTATACTGCCATGTTCTTGGGATGCTTTGTAATTCACCATCACCTAGAAGTATGCAAAAAAGTAGATAGCAAGGGAATAATCTGGGGAAAATTAAAGAGCTTCTGTTTGTCTTTCACAAAAGAAAAAAAAAAAAAAGGCAAGAAACCAGAATTAATAACTAAAGATGCAGAACACACTTAAAAGTTCTCATATCTCTCAGCAAAATATAAATTGCCAAGTGTGAAGGACAGGCCTTGGGCAGGCCAATCTACAAGGATGATTCTACTACTAATTACAGTTAGCTAGGTTAATCAGAGAAATATGTATTTTATATTCTGATTGCAATTATTTGCTAAGGAACTTTGAACCCAACTTAGCCAAAGCACCAGAAATATACACCTTTTACCTCTCATTTGAGGCCAGTGAGGTCTGTTCACCTTGAGCTTATTTTCAGCCTTGTGGTGGACTGGAAAGGAGCACAGATCATCTCACATGTGCCCCGGCTCCCTGCAGCAATGCAGGATGGACAGCACTTGCTGCTCAGCCAAGATGTTCATCTACTTTATCCATAAAGAACAGCAGAGATGTGGAAATTCTATTTTTCCATGTCAGCCTATTTCATTGCTTCATTTCCCACACAGCCAAAAAACTAAATGCTAATAGCTAGCCAAATTTTCCCTTGCTGCAGTTGAATCCATTGTCTCTTTGTGCTTCCCACCTTGACTTTTGAGAGCACGTTGGTGTTTGTGACCTTTTCAACCTGTTCAATAGTGTCCCAGTGCCAGCCAGATCCCTCTGCCCTTATCCATCATAGCCAACACCAAACTCTATCTAGATCAATTCACTTGCTCAGCAGTAGTTTGTTCTTCTGGTGCAAGCAGAGTTTTAAGCTCCACTGGGAAATTCCACATTTTTGGGGTGGCTACATTCTTCCTGGCCTGATACCAATCAAACCCTCCAGTCCATCTGGGTATTTGTGCACCGATTACTGCTTATTTCTCCTGGAATGTTGTCATTAAAGCTACCAAAAAGCAGCTCCCCTCACACTAGAGGTGGGATTTTGCTCTCTTTCTGCCCTTAGCAGTTCTCCAGCAAGCCAAAACCACCGACTAGTCCCAGCCATGTTGAGATTAGCTGAGCTCCTTTCATCATCTTATGTCCTGCTACATTATTCATCCTGAAATTTCCAGTCTTCTTTATATCCCAGTGGCTCAGGGCAGCTGAAGTGCAGGGCAGAGCCTAAGAGGCAGAGCACATGTACCATGCTCCTTTGAGGCCAACTCCCAGCATTCATGAGAACCTAATTTCTGGGGCACAAAAAGCAAAAAAAACTGTAATTTTTAACAAGGTTAAACAAAACTTTGTTTAAAATAAATATGATATGTTTATATTCTTTCCAGTGGAAAGCAGGACACTGGGACAAACTGATTTATGACCCCTCATTGTGCATGAAGTTCCTTTGCTTGCACTGCAGTCAGCTGAAGACATTAGTGTGTTCTTATTTAAACAGAGAGAGCAATTAAATCATTTTATGGATAGTGCATTAACTGGGCTTCTTTCCTCATGACAACATGAGTAATAGATGGTATCCTGAATTAATCAATTATTCCTCCCCTTGCACTTACTATTCCAGTAAGTTTGAGGATTTTTTTGGTTTGTTTTGTTTTTCATTCACCATTTTAGAAAGAAACTAAAGTCTTTAAAACATCTCTCATACCATGTCTGGAAGAAAAAATAATTTAACACTGAGATTGATGGAAATGGTCACTTCCTATGGAGAAATTCAACTGCCTCCTGTACAGCAGGCCCATAGACAACCCATGTTCCAGACTACATGGCTGATCAACACCTGCCCTCAGCAATTCACAATAAGCCCTTTGAGCTTACACAAACTTGCTACAGGCTGGTAACATAGCTGAATTCTCTTCACAATCAGCCACAAACATATTCAGTGTATTTTATATTTGTAAGCCTATTCCAAAACACACTTTGATTTTCTTAGTGGTATTAAGCTAGAAAAATTTAATCCAAAACACTGTGATTTTTAGATCTCTTTCTAGATGGTCAAATACCTAAAAAGTGCTTTCTAATCTTAAATATTCTTAATAAAAAAAGGTTTGCCCTCCCCATTGAGGAAACTTGGCTCTTTTATTTCATATAGATTTACACACCGACTCCTCAGTCATACCTCTGTCTCCAGTGCCAGAAACAGGTCATTAGCTCGCTTTTTTCCCTTCTAATTATGAAGTTAGACACATTTATTTTCAGCTTGCTTTCAACAGGAAAGAGACAAGTTAGCAATTAACTCAGCATTCAGACCACATCACTGTCACCAAGCCTGAGAAGCTTTCCAGGCAGGATGGCTGAAGTGCAACCAACTGGTTCTCCTGTTTCTAGACCTCAGCGGTCAGCTGAAGCCCCCAAGGAACAGGCATCCAGAGCAGGAGGCACGTCAGCTTTCCCCACTAGCTGCCCCCAGCATTATTACAAGGAGAGAATCATTTCAACTGCTCTCTACTGAGTTACTCTGCATCCAGTTGCCCTCTTTCCCAAGCAGAACACTTGCTGCAATTATAAGGAAGATTTTTCTGCTCTGTATTTTTTTCCATCTGACACTCCTCTACACATCAGCTTGTTCTGCTCTCCACTCACTGGTTCCATTGCATCTGAACTTGCCACTTATCCCCTTGCTTTGCCTGTTATTTTTGCTCTCTGTATCATAAAATGTTCTGTGAATTTGTTAAATGTGTTTCATTAAAAAGTGTTAATCTATCTATTTTAGAATGATATTTAAGTAGTTCTATGCCTTCCTTTTATTTTCACCATCTGGAATGTGATAAATAATTTCTTCTCTAAAGATGGGTGGAAAGTCCCTCTCAAAGCTGTACCCACCCTCCTGAAATGTCCAGGTTATTCAGGGGAAGGGGAGCTCATCAGCCCTGCAGTATCTCAGTGCTGACCCAGCACAGCCTGAGCATTTTCCTGCAGGGCTCATAATTCAAAGAGCAGCTTGGGCCACTCACCTGCCAGACTGGCTTTTCCCCAGACCACTGGCTTTGAACATCACTGCTGTCTTACAGCTTCACCAAGGAGACACATGAGGACAGGGTTCTGCCATTTCTGACAATGCTAGCAGCAATTTAGGGGAGACTTCGGGGCCTGTTTTGTGTCCTTCAAGTGCCTCAGCAAAACCAGAAGTGGAATCTATCAGACGACAGCATTAAGAAAGGGAAATTTAACATCAGAGAGAAAAAAAAAAAATGTAAGATGCCTGGTAATGTTAGGTGGAAAATAGAACCAGAAAAACCCACATCTTATGCATTTTGTGTTCCACCTTTCTGCCAGCCAAAGAGTTCAGACTTATTTGTCCTGGAGTGCTCCTCTATCTCCCCCAGTGCTGTCCTGTTGGTAAATACAGACATGGAGAAGCTCAGCAGCACAACAGCATTTTCTTTCATACCTTGTGTTATTGCCAAGATGCTGCTATAAAAGTGCCCTTCAGTCCTTGGAAGCCACTGTCACTGATGCAGCAAAAAGTCAGTAAGAAGCCAAAGCCAACACAAAAAGGCTAAGTAAAAGGGATTTTATTAAGTGCTTGGAATAACCAATCTATAAAAACTCAGACTGGTTTCTGTTCTCTTCTTCATCTACTGAACAGGGGCTGCAAATGACCAGTCCCAAGGCTGTGATAGCAGATGCTCTCACCTTTCTCTTTTTCTTCCTACCTGACACAGCTGGCCACAGAGCTCTCACATGTGACACCTCCCATTCCTGCATCTGTCTGCTGTAGGATCCTGGCAATGCCCAAAGGTGGATGGAAAAGCTATTATGCAAACCAAAAACCATGGATAGGTGTTGAAAATTATTCCCATTTCCAAAGTGACTGTGTGGGAACAGAAGTAGTGAAGCCTGCAGCAAACTCATGGAAATCAGGCAGCCTTGCTCCCCTCCCTCTAAAACTTCAGGGGCTGAGAAGTGAGCTCGTCCAGCAGCCTCTCTCCTGGAAATTCCTTCAGGTGCTGTGAAGGTTCCACAGGATTTAAATCCCAGCTCTCTGGTCAGCTTCAGCAGCCAGAGATAAATACATTTTTAAAACAAAAATTCTAAAGCAATCTTGGGAAGACATAATAACAACTGAACTGTGATGGCAAATCTGGGACAAGTCAAGACAATCAACCCCATTAACAGGCCCTGTTAATCACCCCTACTTGCAATTAACACCAGGCAGAGCTGGCAGATGCATGATGATGGCCAAGATAACCAGCATTTTCTGCACCATTTAGAGGATCTGTCTCCTGGACTGTCTTGCCTTGCCTTTAAGTAGCCATTTAACAAATAGTACCCAAGCTTGGTATCTTTCATCTCTGACAGAAGGAAATACCCTTCACTGAAGGCACACTACAAAATATTGCGTTTAGTACTTCGGTACTACCCCAGTTAAGTCTTTTTAATTAGTCAGGTTTGAAAGCAAGGGGTTTCTGATACTCTAATACTGGATATTTAAGCCATTATATACACAGCTCTGCCACAAAAGTTTTGGTTGGTCGTTTAATTCAAACGATGGGTGCATAAAAACCTGCCTGCAAGGCAGTCACAAAGTCAGAATATTTTTTTAGCTTAAATTTATCCCTGGGTTTGTTGCTGTTATGCAAGTGAATGACTACACAGTGGTCAGAAGCATCTCTGCATACCACAGGACTTCACAGTAAGACATGAGTGTCAGCATTCAGTACATCCTCAGTTTTTTAACTGGGAAAACAACAGATGAGGACACAGGTCCAAGGACCCCTCATGAAATATCACTTTTCTAAATTCAATAAAAAAATTCCTATAACTTAACTGTCAATGCTTTGAGAGATACATCTATCTTCTCCATCATTCTAAGCCATAAAGTCTCCACAAATTCTTATCATTTGACCTCCTTGTGGGGGATTTGTGGCATTTGAACAATAAATCAATAGTGTGTTATAAAGCACTGGCTCACTGTGGAGATTCTCCAAAGTGACACATTGAAGAAAAATTGGATTTGCTAGAAAGACACTCTATTTTCCCTTTTGGGATAAATAGAATCTGACATTCAGCATCACTTCCAGTTTAACCAGAGCAAAGATGCCACCTAAACTCCTAATGACAGCCACGGGAAAGCTATAGCTGAAAGGGAGGGTAAAAAAAAACCCTACAGAAATGCACATGGACTCTAGAAATATGGAGTTTGGTTCCTATGGTTGCTGCCTAAGACACCTTGCTAGACACTGAACAAGCCATTCACCCTCCCCCCTGTCTCTGCCCCCATGCCAAGGGACACTGCAAGACTGTAAACTGGTATATGAAAGGGTAAAGCTGTTTTTAAAAGGAGTCTCTTAAGGAGCATTCTGCCCTCAGTATAGCAGCCATCTGTTTCTAAAGGGAAAAGCCTATTAATGAGAACAGATATTTGGACCCCTGGGCACTTCACAGCATGTCTTGTAGTAGTCAAAGGTGTCACAAATACAGGGTGGCTCATGAGGAACTTAGAAAGAGTCTTATCAGACACTGTCTACAGCAGAAGCTAAACAATCTTCTTATTGCACTTTTCTTGCAAATACCATGTTTGACATGCAAACAACCACCTCGATGACAAGTTTCAGCCCAGCTTTCCACTGAAAGCTGAAAATGTGCCACTAACGACTGCTAGAAGTGCAGAGATAGCCTATACAAGATCAATTCATCAGCAGCACAGCAGCCAAGAGCTCAGACAATTCTCATTAATAGACAGACTTGGCAAAAGACTTCTCAGAGCAGCTAAATAACAACTAGCTATTTAAGTTTGCCTAGTTCAAGGCAGCAGTTGGCCAGTTAGGAACATGCTGGGGACAACCTGAGGGTGTAGGAATTTCTAAGCTGACTCCACTTCTGAGTAAACAGGCTGCCAGCAACTTGCCACCTTTCATGAGCACTCAAAAAATCAACAAAACCTCAACAAGAACCAGGTTAATGGTGCCACTGGAGAGCTCATTAGTGTCTTTCCTTTGCCTTCTTTTAATATGGGGTGTGGGAGGGGAAGAAACTAAAATGAAAATCCCAGTTTATAAATCAGTAATTGTTGCTTTGTGGAGCAAGATCCTGCTTCAGTAACAACACCAAAACAATTCCAAATCCCCCCCTCAGCCTGTTTCCTTCCCTGTGACTTACAACACCTCCTGTTCTTTGCTGCCACATGGAAAATTTATTCACTATTTTGTCCTGTAAATTTGTATTAGGAGTTCTTCAAACTTGATCTCACCATGTCCATCTAGGCACCAACAGACCTCAGTCTGGGTTTTGCCTCTGCTGTCAAACAACGAAATGATTTCCCAACGCTTTGTTTGGAGAGAGCAGAGTCATCAGTGCAGCTTGGATGTAATTTGCTGCTCCCAAGGCTCCTCTCACCAAACCTTTAAAATACCAAGCTGTTGTTTCCTCAATCTCTCACATCATTTATACTCCCTAACAAAGAGTGTACTCACTACTCATCTTCCTTTCACTCCCAAGCTTGTCTTTTTTTTTTTTTTTACCCAGCTCTGCATCTGCCTGTAATCTTTCTTCAGCCATGTGCCCAATCCAGAATTCCTCCCTCACCCTGTCAGTCCTGTTGCACAGACAGCTGCCACATCATCTCCCCAGCTGAGAGCAGCTGGAACTGTCAGGCAGCACTGAAAAGTCACTTTTTATCTCCATAAAATAAAAAGCACATGCAATTATTTTAGCTGTGTTTCCTGGAGAAAAAAAAAAAAAAGCCCTTCAAGGAGCATTCTTGGAGAGCTTTCCAAGAGTACATCGTGCCACACAGACAGGACAACCTATGCTGCTCCCCATGGGACAGAAAAGCAACATTTGCAGGAATGCATAGGAGAGAATTAACTTTAGTTAAAGATGAACTCAAACCAGCAGAGAACATAAACACTTTCTTTACACTGGGCCATTGATTTTGTTTGAAAGAACTCATTGCTTCCATTAAGCCTCTTCTTCATACAAGAGATGCTTGCATCAAAAATGCTCCAGTAAATTGCTCATTTTCCACACTTGTGCCCTGTATTAAGTAACCAAGTAGCAGTCCATTTTAGCAAGTGAGCATTTACTCACCATAATGACAGTGTGCTACAACTTGCCAGGGGCTGTACTAACAGATGGCAAACCTGTAAGTCTACATGCCAATCTATTATTTATTCTGAGATTCCTCAGGGAAAAAAAAGAAATCAATTTGTTTCTTTTCACATTTGGAAGCTTTTACTAGGAGAAAATGCACAGGAGGTCCACAAAATCCCTACATTCTTCTTGGAAGTTGCCAACACTGGCCTGAGCTGAACACATGTTCCTGGCATAGCAGAGGAAGGAGCAGAAGCCAAGAACAGCCTGAGCCATGGAGAACATCCTGGACCCATTCCTGACAGTCGTGGGAAGCTCACACATCACAGCTGGGTTTCCATTGCCATGGAGTTAGTGTCAGTACCACAGCTTCTGAATTTTCTTCCCCACCCTCCCCAGCTCTGCACTGGGCATCAAATGAGACTTAAGAGCCCAGGTGGTTTGTGCCAGCTCTTACAAGCAGGTTGTAAGCAAACCTGCAGCCTTGAGAAGCACATTGCAGGACCAATATTTTTAAAAGCACAATAATATCCTGGGATTGTCTCGTTAGTGCCAGAGATGTCACACTTTGCATATTATAGAAACTCACCCATTTCTGACTGGCGTTAAGCTGTTAATTCCTACTTAACTTGGGTTTTTGGCTGTTCTGGACTTCGGTGGGTTTTGTGTTTTCTCTCAAAACAATACAATTGCAAGATTTATTCAACTCAGTAGAAAAAAAATAATTGCAGTTTTTAAAAGGAGATGTGATTTGGATTTAGCAGGGTTGTAAGCAGCATCAATAAGTTAAGCAGGCATTCAAATCCATTCACCCACAGGCATTTCCAATTGAAAAGTAGAGTTAGAGAAGTATGATGCAAGGCCCAAAAGATTATTTTAATGTGTCTATGTGTGTATACATATATGGATATATATGTGCATATAACATTAAATATGCAGCAATTATCTGTGATTAAGCATCTTTATAGCAGTCTAGGTTTACACAACTTCAGTTGGGGACCCATCAGTTATTTGCATGGGTTTATAAGAAACAATAATTTAAAAACCTAAAGAAAACAAAGCACCACAAACAAGGATATGCAACAACCACACACAGCATTCAACATCTTTACCTGAACCTGCTTGGAAATTATTTTTGGCCAGGAGAGCCCTTCATACTCTCAACCTTTTCCAAACTCATTTGGAGTCAGCCTGGACACAGTGCAGCCTGAAAGCACTCACAAGGATAGAGAGGGGGGCACAGAACAGCTCTGCAGACTGGGGGTGTTTATTCCCACTTGCAGGTGACTGTATGCCTGTTCCTCATCCAGTGCAATTCCACTTTATACCCCCAAGACCTTACATACTGTTTTTAGTGGAGTTCACTGCACATTTGTCTTTACCTCAGATAGGCTTTTCCAGCCCTGGGCTGAGAAGCCAATAATTCACTGTGTCTAGTGCAAATGATCCTGGTATTCATATAACAAAGGCTTTAATGTTGCCCTGAGGTTCTCTGTGTACAGAAATTTATGCTTCCAGTAAGATGCTTCTCATTGGCTTCTGTAGCTTGCTAGAGCTGCACCTAGAAATCCTCTGAGTGCACTGGAACCCCTTGATACAGAATCTGCCATGGCTAATTGCCTTCAACTAAACCTCTTGAGGGGAAACAAAACAGAAAACAGGGGCTGGGAACCATTCAGGGAACTGAGAAGTTTCAAATAGAGGTTTTGATCATCCAAAAAAACCTCACACTATTTGCCAGTGGTGTTTAGAAGCTATTTGACCCAGCACTGCTCAGCAAGACACTGCTCCCCCCATTGTGTACTGGATCCAAAAAAGCCGTCCTGTTAGGGCTGTGCATTGAAGGCAAGGAGCAGCAGCAAGGGGCACGGAGGGGACCAAAATTAGCCCTCACCACATGCATCTCAGTTTGACATAAACTCACTACACAATTCATCACTGCCACACTTTGAATCAAAGAAGGGAGAACACCAGTGGAAGCTTTCTGGACTTTATTTAGTATAAAAGCTGTCAAAATTGTACCTCTCTCCTGTTTTGTTCCAATTCACAAGAAGATTGTCCCCTTTATTGCTGAGGAATAGACATCAGAACGAATGCCTAAAGCAGAATGGTCTTTTCAAAGCTATGTCCTGACCAAATATCTCTAAAGCTAAACCACTGATTCCCCCTCTAGTTTCAGAGGTATAACACAGCTTGTGATTCATTTTAGCCCACAGCATTTCACAGGGAAACCATGACAAAAATCCTTATACTTTGACCACAGCATGACATGGGTTGTAAATGCCAGATGTTGGTACAGTGACAGTTTGCTGGAAGCTGCAATCCACCAAGTTAGAGGCTCTCTTGGTAAGGGGAGAAGGCTGACACCTCACAGCAGCACCAGGCCTCTGGAAAGAAGCTGCCAGAGCCCCCACACAGCAAGGTGCCTCTCCCTCAGTGTTTCAAATACACTGCTTAAAACAGCAAGGCTGAGCAGCTGTAAAGCACTGGAACTGAGTCTCTTTGGTCCAGCTCTCCCCAGGAAGGGAGCAGCACTGATGCCAGCCAGATGGAGCTGGCACAGCCACATACACTTTGGGAACTGTCACCTCCTCACACAAAAATACTGCAGGGACTGTCTCAAGGGGTATAAAATGGTTAAGCAACTCCCAAACAGATACTGCAGCCGTTCCAAGAGGAGAATACAGCACACATCTGGCTGGGCATCTGTCTATATAACATGCACATTATGCAAAAAGACTGTGTCTACCTGCATTTCAAGTGTAATGCATGCAACCAATTCAATGGGTGAAAAGGAATAATACCAACCCTGGTGCATGTGCCTGGCTAAGTGGCTAATGCTTTGGAAGAAAACCCAGGCTGCTGGTCACACAAATCTGTGTTATTTGTGGGTCACCTGAAAAGAGTTTTTGGACTGGACAGTAGTTTATAATTAACTGTAAATCCTATGTTAATATGTGCTGATTTCAGCAAGTAGGAACCTGCATACACTCAAGGGGCAGAAAATAAATATTTTTCTGCTATTTACTCATTCTGGCTCACTTATCAGCAGGATACAAATATTAAAACCAGCAATAACAATAAACAGCTAAAGGCTATTTTTTTGGCAGAACAACATTTGCCCTCATTTGCTGCCAAGAAAAATAAGTCAGGTGCAAGCATCCCTCATTCCCACTGTTTGTAAGAGATGAGGAAAATGTTCTCCACTATCTTTCACAGAAGGTCACTCAGAGCAGGGGCTTGCACTTCAAAACATGACCCTGTTGATAGCACAGATGGCCTTGAGATTCACATCCTCCTCCTGGGGCCAAGACTACATTACAGAAATACATGTGGGACTGAAGAGATCAAGCAGTTCATCTAGTCCATCATCCTGCTCTAAATGGTACATCACTAACAGTGACTTCAGGGGGCAAATCAGACTTTTGTGCCCACACCACCTCCACAGGAAGGCAACTTCATCTTATTTGTTAACTTAGACTTAGCAAATTTTGCTGCCTCTCAACAAATAAAATGGTCTTGCCTCCTTAGCTGTACAACAGAATCTTTGCAGTGATTTTTCCTGATCAATTATTCAAGATATGGAAAACATAATTTTGCATAATACGAATGACCAAGAGTGTATATTTTTTAAATACTCTATGCAGCTTTTAACCCTCAGAGCACACACATCCAATTAAGCATCTGCTTCCAGCCATGCAGCAATGTTACACCAACCCAGTGCTTTCCCATCCCTTCTACATCATTGTAAGGTAACATGCAGGTGCAATTGCTGCTGTTTGTAATACCAAGCTACTGACTGCACACTATGTACTGCCTTTCTCCCTGAGCCAGTTAAAGGATTGCCCAGGAGGCTGAGATTGTTTTGAAATTAGTGCACCCCAAGAGCTATCCCTGCAACTACAGGAAGTGAAAAAAAAAAAAAAGCCTGTTAGTATCCTGACTTGTTCCAGGCTCCCTACCATGATTTACACTGAAAGAAAAAACAGCTTGGTTTCTTTTTAAGAGAGAAAATTGGAAGCAATCAGCAAAGACAGGACAGAAACAAGATGTATATGCAACCCCTGACCCATAGAATCCCCACAGCTAGGGTCTCTGCTTCAGTCCTTGGGTTCAATTAGTACAACATCAACTCAGTCCTTGCCAACTTTACCTGAGCAGAGAGAATTCTTATCCTTCCAGCACACACACCTGCCCTTCTTCACAGCTAACAGAAGGAAGCAGCACCCCATCAAGAACAGACTTTAGCAGCTCCTTTACAGCCAAGCCATGGAATGACACTTTTTTTGGCAGTGTTTATAGGAAGGTTCATCCAGCTCTGGACCCAGAGCCACAAGAATGCAGCCACGAGCTTTCAGACCCCTGCACTCACTCCTCTCCTGAGGCCATCCCCAGCTGACCCACCACTCTGGGTTGGTAGCTCTAAGCATCTTCTACTGGTACCACTACTTTTACCCATGGAATGCACAGTTAATTCCATAAGTCTCAGTACGTCTTCCGTGGGAACTGGGCTCATACAACATTTACTAACCTTTCACTAAGTCAGACATGCATATTGAGTTCAAAAACCCAATTGCTCTGTCAATACAGAGCATCTCTCTGTATCCTGGCTTCAACCTGTGATTTTCTTGAGAAGGAATCTAGGCCAAACCAAAATCTGCTTGCCAAATTTGTTTCAGAATGCTATCTGCTTCATTTATTTTATATTAAATAAAACAGGATTTTTTTCCTCTCCATCACCCTAGGACCAAACAGCTCCAGGAGACAAAACCTACACTGATCAGGCTCTTCCAGCAGCACCAGTGCTCCCCACTGCTGCTCAGCTACAGGCCAGTTTCTTTTCTCTATTAGAGAAACCCCACTAAAGAGGACAAATTTGCCAAGCTTCAAGGAAAAGAAAGCTCCTGCTTGCATAATCCTCATTACTATGATGAGTCATTTTCAAACTTTCTTTCAAGAGGGTAAATGAAACACAACCAAATACAGCAAAGAAATTACTGTAGCACAAAACAAACTCTCCCTGGTGTCTTCTATTTGAGAGGAACAACATTTCTGAACAAAACTGCTTCTCTCTGTGATTACAAAACATATTTCCAAATATGACATTTCATATTCAGAGAGGAAAAAACTGTTCTCCCCAAAAAATCTAGTACATTATGATCTGCAGCCCCGTGTTCCCTCAAGGATTAAGTTTGGAATTAATGCCCAAATATACCTCTGAGGACATCCTCTGCTAATGCCATGGCAACATCTGAGGAAGAGCTCCTGGGGGCTGGCCTCAAAGTACTGCTTTGTCCCTTGCCTTAGTGCACTTTGGAATTCCTCCTTCCAAAAGGAGTCAGTGCAGCTTCAACCCCCTGTGTAGGGAGCCAGGAATTGAGAAGAGCAGTGAGACAGCATCTGCAGTCTTGCTGCTCAGACCCATCTTACTCCAAGAGATGGGCACTTTCCCAGGCCAACAGCTCTGTGAAGATGAGCCATCACAGACACATATTTGCCACACCCCACTGTGGGTACAGACATTGAATTGGATTAGTACTTTATCAGTAACAACTGGTAGGGGAAAAAGGAGAAAAAAACACCAACAAAACAACCCCAACACACAAAACACACACACTTCACAGCAAATCATCATTACATTCCTACATAAAGCAGTGCCATGGTGCTTCAGACACAACAGAAATTACTCCAGAAAAGACAACTACTTATTCAGCCTGAGAAACAGCAGCAAAGCTCTTCAGAGCAGAACTCTTCCTCTAGTTAAAGGCAATAATGGAAATTCTCAGCTTAAGCAAAACCAGGGCAAGGCAAGTGGCGAGAGCACACAGACATGGGAACTGCAAGTGTGTGCACAAAGCTCAAACCCCAGCTTTAGCCTGAAATCAGCAACACGCTGCATTCAGTACAATCATTTAGACAACTGTAAAAAGAATGTATACTAGAAATGCTGGAAATGTGTAGGCTGTGCTTGGAGTTTGGAGAATGCCCTGTAGTTTTGTAGGACAGCACAGGGAGACTGGTAATGAGAAAGATGGAGCTTTATAACCCTTTTCAGTTTGGATTGGTGGCAATCAGAAAGACATAAACCAACACATTAAGGTTTGGCCCGGGAAGAATATCAATTCAGACACAATAGCTGTTTGCACTGCTGCAGACTTGCAATGCTTTGAAATGAAGTGTAACAGCAGTAATTGTGTTTCTCTGAGTGAGCTAAGAGGCAAATGGTGCATGAATCAATAACTGAGCAGCCCAAACCCCATTTATCTCTTGGCCTGATCCACAGGAGCTCCAATTGCATTCGTACATTATTCACCACCTGTCAAGAGCACAAAATACCTGGATTTCATTAGCACGTGCATTTACTCTGTCTCCAAAGGGCAGGGACCCCCAAAGGGGCACATGCCCAACCAGCAGCCAAAGCTTCCACTCATAAAGGGGTCAGCCCCTCCCAGATTAGCAGTGCTGCAGAAGGGGAACCATTTCTGCTATCAGTGAACCCATTTCTGTTCACTCAGACACAGGTACTTTAACACACTTACAAATCCCCTATTTAAACACCTGAGGAAGCTGCAGCAACAAAAGAAAGTTTGCAAAGCTAAGAGCTAAAGCAGCATTAAACACTGATCACAAAAACAGCTCCTAATAGGTGAAACTTAGCATTGGTGCTCAATGAGCACATGGCTTCCATGATTTCTCTCCCAGCAATACTGAAGCATTCATTTGCAGGGCTTACCAGATTCTGCTGCACCACTTCAACTCCCTTCAGGCCTGTGTAGGCATGGGACAGCAGTGCCACACGTGGTGACAAGCCCAGGATGACAACACACGTTGGGGTAACATCCACTTACCTCCCAAACTCTTGGGAGCCCAGAAAAGGCTGCTGGGTCCTGAGCAGGCACCCTGCCCCATCCTCTGCCAGCTGGAGAGACCGCTTCCCCCTGTCATCCTCTGCTGGCAGACATTCATCCCCCTCACTGGGGAATTTATCTTACTGTGCAGAATCCTGACATGAAACCACAAGGCCCAATCCTGCTGACCCACTTATTCCAATAAACTTCAAGTTTCTACACATCTCTTATTGATTTGGAGCACTAAACCCTACATGAAGCACCAGGAGTTTGCAGCTGCAATAGTAAAGTTGAGCTTTTTAAGCTCACGAGAAAGTGTCTCTTCCAGCTGATGGCATTTTTAGAAGAAATAAAACTTGAAGGAAAGCCAGCACACCTAAATGTTTTAGGAATAAAAATTACACTATACTTCTATTGTCTGTTTTCTGTACAAATTGCCCACTCCTTTACAATCCAACCCAAAAGGAGCAGTTACTGCCACATCTTTCCACGACTTCAGGAGTTCATTAGCCAGCAGGGATGCTGAGCACTCTGCCAGGCCACCCTCCCTCTTCCCCAAAGAAGTTTTCCAACCCTGGAGTCAGATTTTCAGAGGGCATTTGCAGTTCAAGCCTTTTTGCTGTGCCTTGCTTCCTGCTGTTCACTCATGATGTCAGAATCAAACACAAAGTCAGCCTGAAAAATTCATTGCAGATTATTCCCTTTATTTGTCACAGAGTAAGAGAATCCCCAAAGAAGCTGCTGTACCACGGGCCATTAAATGTCTCCTCCAGGCACAAACAGATGAGTTACAAGTCTCCATGTTTATGAAATGGGGAGAAATTTATTGCCTCATACATCCTCTTCTGCCACAGGATTATTGCTGCAATAGCTGACCTGCTTAAAAGTGTTACTGCAGTTTGCTGTGGCTAAAGGTAGTTACTTTTATCAACAGGATGGATTAGAGCTACATGATATGAAACCAGGATAAGAACCCAGCCTCATACTCTGACATTAACGTGGCTTTATTATAAGCCCTGAAGGAACAACAGAAAGTGGAAAAATTCAAATAAACAATAAAAGCAAGCATTAATGGACAGATGAAGACCTGAAAGACATTTCAAAGCAGAAAACAGCAAACACTTTCTGAAGACATCCAATGAATTTATATTTTTCATATATTCCCAGTTGTACTACAATCATCACCTTCAAGAAAGGGGTGGGACTGCTTTCCTACACTGCCTACTGTAAATCAGAACAGTGTGAAGGCTTTGGCATCACAAAACTGCACAGGAGATGATGGAAGGAAGCAGGAATTCTGCTATGAGGGCCTATCAAGAACCATATCCATGAAATCACTGGCCACACAAGGACCCATTTTAAAATAATCTATTCTTAATATAAGGCAAGTTTAGTCAACAGTTCTCCAGTGACAATGATGTCTATCACCAATGATTCTGGCTGAGATGGTTGTGATCCACCCTGTCTCACCACAAGCACAATGCTGCTCATTCTTGTTTCAGCTGCAATACCACTCTGGGCTGTATTAATATTCAAAATACTATTGACAGATGGCCATTACAGAAGCTGTAATTCCATCACAGACTTCTGTCCCGGTTTGGGGTCAGGGCAGTCCCCAGACCGATAACAGATCGCTCTCTTTTAACCCCCCTCCCTCCCCGAAAGGGAGAGAGAGGGAATAAGGGAGAGAGACTTAGTAATTAGGAAAAGGGAACTTTTCCAATTTAATTAAGTCAAACAAAGTATTTACAA
>WYEA01005604.1:135009-150821 GCA_033558465.1 Alcedo atthis | reverse complement strand
GCTGAGCTCCCCCCTCAGTCTCCTCCAGGCTACAGAGCCCCAGCTCTCTCAGCCTCTCCTCAGCAGGGAGATCTCCAGTCTCTGCAGCATCTTGGTGCCCTGCACTGGACTCTCTCCAGTAAATCTCTGTCTGTCCCCTTATTCTAAATTACACCAGCAGGGCAGCATACTGTTTGAGTAAGTAAAAATATGAGTGACAAGGTAATTTTCATTGCTCTTTTAACTCTCCATCTCCTCCTGGGTTGGAGATAATACTACAAGTATAATAAATAGGGATTTTTTTTTTTTTCAACAAATAATGCATGATAAAAACCACCAAAGGCATTTTGATTTGAAATAATTTTCAATTACCTTAGCTATAACAAGCCAGAAATGAGGTGTAATAAACATCCATAATGATGTTTGGCAGAGTTTGCATGTAAGTTGACACACTGTACATTTTCATCCTTTACTCCTTTTATTTTCTAATAATTTTGTAATGTCACTAATGCTGACATTTCATATGGGCATGTTTCTGTAAATGTGTAGCCCCTTCAGGGGATCTAGTGAAGTGTTGGAATCAATGCTGTCAAAATAGAACTACTAGCATGCTGGGGCCAGGGATGTAAAATGCACATTGAAAAGTGATGTAGTGAAATAGTGATAAAGTGAATAGTGTAAAATACACTACTGAAAAGTGCTGACTCAGGAATGGAAACAAACCTGTCTTCTAACTCTTCAGCAACAAGATTTTGATCAGTAGCAATGGAGACCCTGTGGTACCTTTAATGATGTTCCCCAGCAATTTCAAGTGGCCAGTGCCCTCAAGAATACAAAAAAAAACCCCAAAAAAACTCACACACACAAAAAAACCCACCAATAACAACAAAACCAAACCCAAACAACACCACAAACAACAGCAAACCCCTGGAGAATTGTGTGCTCACTGCTGTTTGGAGAGGAGCTCTGTTAAACTCATCAGAGAGCTGTTAGCTTGGCATTGTTCTCTGCCCAGCTCTGAAGTGCACTGTTTGGAGTGGTCTACAAGAGGCAGCATCTTGTTCCTCATCTTTCACAGGCAACTGTCCCTGTTCCAGCTGAGAAGCACTGTGCTGTAGCACACTTCTAATTGCTCTATCACTTCTCAAGTGCTGATTCAAGCACCTCAGTTTTGTGGCTGATATGGAATACTAACATATTACTAATACATACGAATAACATTCCATTTTATCATGGAGCATTATTTTATCATGCCTTTCCTATCTATAAAACACCCTATGAGACAAATTGCAGGCATAGAGGCAGCACAGAAAGATGTTCTCACAGTACCTGTGGTGTTTCTGAATTCATTCCACCTTCTGTGCTTCACACAGCTTCTTTTGCCATGTGTCTTGCAGCAGCTGGAATCTGGAACCTGTTCTCTTGAACCAAGCTGGCAGATCTCAGGTGCTATTTGGCATGTTGAGTAGGGTGCATCGAGGCAGGTAACTTCTGAGGGTCATAGACCAGAGTGAACAACACCATTCTAAAATGCATTATATTTACATAGACAGATGTCAGTCACGAGAGAGGTTCCAGTCACTGTGAAATTGCCTATGTGGGTTTTACAATGCTGAAATCCCATTGTGAAATTCCACAAGTCTGGGGAGATTTTGACCCCATTTTCTGTGCTCCCAGAGACAGGATGTCCCACTTTAGCATTTCCAAATTAGGTCTAAGAGAGATGTCAGGAAAGGAGAAGGAAGTGTGAAATCTGGCTCTAGAGGTAACAGAAGATGCTCTGACATCCCTGAAGCAGTTCATGAGCCCCCACATAAAAGGTGAAGACACTTCATCAACTGTTTTATGACCACTGTGGCATTTTTTGCCCTCTCACATCACTATTCGTGGGAGTTACCCAAATCTGGAGGAACAATGAGCATGTTTTAAAACCTCATTAGATCATAATCTAATCATAAATATCAAAAAGGAAACTGCTTAAAATATTACTGCTGATGGGAAAGTCTTTTAAAATAATGTCCAAAGGAACTTTTCTATTTTGGGGACCATCTGTCCTTTCCTCCCTGTGCACTCTGGGGAAATACTAACCCATTACTAGATGTTTCCATTAAAACAAACAATCAGGAATCAGTGGGTAAATGGGCATGAGGTTTGCAGGCTGGGTCATTTCATACTCTCAGCTGCACTTGGAAGCCTTGAGTCAGTTTACTTACGTGATAATTAAACTGCAGTTATGCTGACATTCCATGAAGACTGGAGATGCTACATTGCTATTCCTGACATCTTTTGTCTGAGAAAAAGAAGTGAGAACCAGGTAGGAAATCAATAGGAAATCTCACATAACATTCTAAAGCACTGACTTGGAACCATCCAGCCCAATAACAATCAGGAATGTTATTGATTAAAAATTTAACCTGGTGAATATATAGGCACTGATTTTTCTATCTGTGTTTTATGGTGCAGTTTTCAATATATACTCTGCAGGTGGTTGTAAAAGTAACTACTGGAACTGAGGTTTAGTGCAAGCAAAATCCACACTGCAATGCTAAATAACTGCCTCAATTAATCAAAGACAAAATAAGCTTCACTGACAAATATCCAAAAGCCAACAAAATTATTTTCTAAGCCACAAATCTTTCTTGGTGAGAATTAAAGGTGGCCAAGGACACAGGAGTCATTTGCTCTGATTGAACTTAGGCAAATCTCTTAACTTTGGGCTTACACTTTTATTGGAAATTGAGGATAATAAAATTATCTTTATATGCCATTATAAAAATTAATATCACAGCTGTACAGTATAAAAACCAAGTGGCATCATAAATCTCTGATTTATTGCCATCTCTTGTCTAATTAGTATTTTGGTCTTTTTTATCATGTGTTTCCTGAAGGTGGCAGCAATATTCAAGAGTTGCATGCATGTGTGACTTTTGAACCTATTGCCCTGTAATATGGCACTTTTTCTTCATGTAAATGTGTATTTATGACTATTTATAATATGTTAAGGTCATGGACATATGATATACAGAATATACAGATATTTTCTCCACAGAAATATGTATATATAAAACTCAATACAATAAACATAGCATTACAAAACAGAGTTGCTGCTTTTTTTTTATTACAGCTAGGTTACCTCATGTGATGCAAATATAAAAATATTGGGGAATTATTATTCCATTTCTTCCTACTTTTTATTCAAAAAAGAACCCATGGTACGTTAGGTCCAATTTTTATGAAATTTCATATAAACAGATCTTGGTATAAAACAGTAAATTAGCTCTGCTAGAATTTTAGGGGGTTTACACCTCATTTTCAAAATCAGCTTGTGTTCATAATGCTTTGCCTCAGAGGTTACCTGCAGATCAGTTCTGAGGGTTATTGCACATTCTCAGTTGTTTCTAAAGGTAAAGGATGACAAGAACCTCAATTTGCAGAATGGAACCATTTGTTCTTTCTCTTATTTACCATATGTAGATTTATTTGTTTTTCATTTCAGCCAGACTCCAATAACTATCCATCAGAGACTGAAAATGATGATTTTACAGCAACAGGCCGATGGAGCTGCATCACCTGAACATTCTTTTCACTTTTATGCTTGTGCAACTCAACTATCAGGAAGAAATCACATCTACCTTAGCATTGATGACCTAGCCAAGCTTGGTTCCATCAAAACACATGGTGCAGGTCCCATGGAAGGAGGAGGATGTGGAGGCTCCAGCTCCCTGCAGTCATTATTATTCATCCTGCTGTAACTCTGAACCCCCTGGAATTTTAAACAGAGACACTGTAGTGGCTCATTGGGAACAAGTGAAGCTGTTCAAGTGCTGATTACTCCAGCAGAGCCTGAGAAAATTAATTAATAATTAGTTGTGAAATTAATGTACACCTTCTGTTTTCTCTAGTGCTTTTCCCAGGTTGCCAATTTGCTTCTGCAGCACCAAGGAACAAAGTAGGTTTAAAGAACATGTGTGGGAATGAGCTAAAAGTGTCCCCAGATAAAACTTGTTATATTTGCTAGCTTTTATAGAGCTTTGCCTTAAAATGTGTGACTCCTTAAATCCTAAATATTTCTAAGTCTCTTTAATAAAGACTTTGTTGTTGAGAAAGAGAAAACAATGTTTTGTCTTTATTCTATCATATACTACAAAAAAAATACAGTGTATTATGTAATATTGTGTGATTTTGAATTTAATGCTACTCCAGTATCTCATTTCCATTCCAGTTAAGAGTATCATTTTGGTGAGCTAGGGACAACAAAAGATGAAATGACTTTTGACACACTCTGGTAGTCTTTGAAGTAGCTCATTTATAAAGTAGATAGTGTCCAAAACTGTTCTTATTGCATATGCTAAGGAAATAATCTGAAAAAAAATTAGCTAACCCAAGGCCCATCTTGTTGAGATTATTCTACTTGACATCATGTTAGCAGAGGGACTTCTGGTCCCCAAGCCAGTTTATTTTAGTGATGTAGCACTTGCCTTTCTCTGAATGCTATTTACCATCAAATGATCTAGGAATCATCTGCAAGGTAAACAGTTAGGCTACTTGTAAACTGCAGTGGGAATATATGCCAACATTTAGGTTTACAAAGGGTAGTATTTGCATATAAATCCAAAGAATAGTTTACTTAAAGATTTTTAAAAGGCTGATTCATCAAATATCAGTTACGAAAATACATTGGGATTAAATCTAGAATCTAAATGTTATGACTGGATGTAAGTGTCTTGATTATACTTCTAAATGTCTGGCACTGTTTTTCCACAGTCCTAATAAACTGAATTTCTGTAATATATCTCCTAACTGCAACCCCAGTTGATGAGCTCTTGGCTTAATTTCACAAGATCTTTCCTCTGTACTTTTTTTTTGCCAATTAGTTCTGACCTAAAGATGCATTTTGCAATTCTTCCAGCCTTTAAGACTAAATCAGAATATCCTCTGGGGTCTTCTATTTCCTCCTAATAACTAGAATCTTGTATGGTTTTAAATCCTTGTACGTCATGTGCTGGATCTGTGCTTTAAAGTTATGTCCAATGAAGACAGAACAAAATCTGCACAAACTGATCCTCAAATTAGGTTTTGGTGGTTGATGCTTATAATCCTTTCCTCTCATTTTATGATTTCTCAACTGTGGATTTTTTTCTTTCCTTCTTCTGCATCTCTGCCAACTTATATGTTCAAAGTAATGTAGTTTAGATTAAAAATAATCTCCTTCGTCAAGGAAAAAAGAGGTGACTGCAACAAGGATAATTTTGCTCTTTTAGACAGCCAGAAGCCACACAGCCAAGGAATGGTAAAATGCAGCAGATAAGCCATTTGTTCAGCACTGGGACAGGAGGCACCATCATTCATGTCAAAACCAAATCATAAAAGAATTTATCAAATCTGATTTAGAGTCCGAGAGAACTGGAAAGAGGAGGAGACAAAGGAGATAATAAAATATTTTGGAGAAATCTCTGATGTTATCTCATTCAGGCAAGTCAATGTTGATTGTCCCATCTGCTTCACAATTTCAGACTGGGATGGATTATTGCAGGATTTAGATTAAAAAACCAAACCAAACCAAACCATCATACCATTGAATTTGATTCTGTAAGATGATTCCAGGCATTGTTTTTAATAGCTTATTTCATTTGTTAAATTCCTATTGTGATTTAAGACAAATAAAGGCTCCTCTTGCACACCTTAATTTGTGTTGGTTAATGGCAAAGATAATATTCAGAGATATATGTAAGAGTTACTCTCCTCTTACCATATTGAAAATCAACAAAATCTTCCTAGCTACAAAGCATTAGGATAATGCCCACTCAAAACCAAAATCAAAGAGAAGTAGGAATATATCTATTTACTAATAAAAAAAAACCTGTAAGAGGCAACTCTCTACTTAGTAAAAATTGAATTTATTTGCCAGAATGAATGCTGAGTCAGAAAAAGTCCTTGTGAAGCCAGCTGAACATATAAGGCCATATTCAGCATTCAGATGCATTCCCACAGCTATCATTGACTGGGAACAGGATTGGCTCAGAGCACAGAAATGAATAAGCCTTTGCCAAGTGAAGAAAAAATGAGCCAGATTTCAGAAACCACATCACAGGAGAATTTCTCTGCTGTGCCCCTGGTTGTGGTCTGGTGGTCTGCTGAAGCAAGGGAGAAGAGAAAAGCAAGAAAACAGCCAGACAGCTGTGTCTACATGCACTGAGTAGTAAGAGGGTTGCAGCATAGTGACAAGGTGCCTCACTCACTAACTCTTAAAAAGATGGAATTGCACTGAAAAAAAAAATAATTAAAAAAAACAAACCAAAACAACAAAACCTAACCACTTTATTAATTTTTTTATAGGCATATGAAGAATGATGGAAGGGTGTGTTTTGTAATAGTGACACCCTGCTTGTTGAATCACAGATGTAGTCCTCCTGAACAGGCATTTTTCTTCACTGCACTGTTTTTTGCTCTCTGTGTGACAATAGGTAACTAATTTATGGCAAGAGTCATTCTATGGACCTGCTTTCATGATGTTACTGAAGGATGCTTTAGATGGCTCTATTAACAGTAAGAAAAAATAAATTAATTTGTCTGAAAATATAACTTACTGTGGGGAATTAACAGCTACAGAATATATTTTGAAGATCAATTTGGTGGTATTATCGTCCTGATATGAACAGAATCAGGCTGTAGAGAGTAGGGGAGTGTGTGGGGGAATCAACAAGAGGCTAAATTTGCCTAGACCTTCAAGACAAAAATTGTAAGTCTAAAGCAGTTATTTGGCTATTTAATATTTGATTCAGATTTTTGGGGGACAGTGGAGAAGAATCCTGAGATTAATTCTTACTCTTAAAAAATAAGGGATTACTAGACAAGACAGAGTTAATTTCATTCATGTTCCTACTTTTTCTTCTAGGCAGCAAAACCTTTTTTCTGTTCTTTTCAATGGGACCAGATAGTAATAAAAGCTTCCTCTCTTGGTGCTCCTGAGCAGAGCTGGATCTAGCACTTAGCAAGTGTAATGGCCCTGAGGAGATGGTGCTGCAATGATAGATGAGCTGCATTTCAGTGCAATCACCAGCTCTGGGTGCAGTGCCTTCCTTCCCTTGCTGCTTTGCTTTGGTTTTCTGTGGGAAAAACTAAGGAGTCAGCAACGCCAGTCTATCTTAAGCTGCTAAACCTTATTAGTTACCCAAAGGATAAAGCAAATTATTCAGAAATGAAGCCATTCACAATCTAAATCCCGACTCTGCTCTCTAGGTGCAAGGTGCCTGCAGTGGAAAGCTTGTCCCAGGAGCCCAGGATGGGACAGGGCTAGAGGTTTACTCCCTTGGTGATGATGAGCTCTGCCCAACAATGTGCAGAGTACAGCAAACATCACACAGTCATCTGTGCTGATCACAGAATCACAGAAATTAAGGGCTGGAAGGGACCTAGAAGATCACCTAGAAGATCATCTAATCCAACCCCCCTGCCAGAGCAGGGGCACCTAGACCAAGTCAGCAAAGATGCCAATGCCCGTGGCCACTGATCTGGGCACACACAGTAGCCACTAGACCCACGCTGACCATGCATGTTCTGAGTAGATTTCCAGTGAGAGCAACAGCAGCTGCTCTATGTGGTGGAATAATTATGTGATGGTGACAGAAATCCTTAGGAAGAAATAGCTGTTTGCATTGCTTTAGGGTTTTTCTTCAGCACAGCACCATCCTGCCCCATATCCCTAATTACACACTATGGAAGTGTACTGCTAACACTTTCATTTTCTATTATTTATATATCAGACATAATGCTTACAGTGTTAATGCATAATACTATAACCTTCCCTGCCATGAAACATTTATCTTGTGCCTGGCTGTTATGAAAACCATGGTGCAGTGAAGAAAACAAGCAGGCAACTGCTTGGGATGCAGGGAGTTGTATGAAACTCTGCCAGATCAGAGGCTGAACATGCAAACTGACCATAAAGCTCCCCCTTTTCCCACCAAGCAGGACACTGCTTGGCCAGTGCTGCATTTTAAACAGTGGTTTAAAAACAGACCTATCATACCAACTTTGCAAGAAATGGCAGAAACAACCACCTTTGGAATAGCTCAGATAATTAGATTTACATTTTATTTAGCCAGTCTCACTTCTACTATCTTGGAAATAGCTCCCAATGTAGTTTTATATTCCAATTTATTGTCACAGTATCTGATCATCTTTCATGCTAAGCAGTAACAACAAAGAAGTTCCTAAAGGAATTTAGAGTCCCTGGCATTTTCTTTTCTTTGGTATTTTTCTTTGCTTGGGTTGTGTGGTTTTGAACTTTAGGGATTCTAATAATTTGGTTTACTGATATTTTTTCTTCAGATTCTTGGAATTCAGAAACTTCTGTTTAAGGTTTTGATGTGTTTTCTAAAGAAAGTCAGATTATATTCCCTTGTCAAATTAATTATTTTATTTTTTTTACCATAACTGGATTCATTCTGTGAGGAATGCTTTGTCCTCACAGTCTCTTACCTGTGCTTTCCATCTTGGCACTGCACAAAAACCTTTCTCCATAGTGGATATTTTCTCCTTTAAATGTTTGCATGTACTTAACCACCTTTCTTCAAAAGAGACATACTGCCAGTATTGAGGTTTTTCAGTTTAATATTTTGCCATGACTTCATCAACCTTCAAGGTTCTTTATTTTACATGTTTTGACTCTGTAAACTCACTGATTTGCATCCTTATTGTATTATTATTAAGTAACCTACTAGGTAAATCTGAAGGCATTTAGAACTGTAAATCTCAGACCTGATTAAGATGGAACACTTAATTTGTTTAAAGCATTTACATTAATGAACACTGCTGAGTGGAAGTGGAATATAAATCAGCTACTTTATAAAATACTGAAGTTTTTAGATTGTTCTAGGGGTTCAAGGATAACAAACAAGGCAAAATTATGTTACCCAATTGAGAAGCTGTTAACTAGAATAATAAAACTGATTCAGAAAGGATTTATTGGCACGCTGGTCAATGGATAGAAGGCATGTAGGCAATCTAAAATTATTTTACTTCTTTCCTTGGTTTTGCTTATTTTACACTAATAAAATAGTCTATTGGAAGTCATCTTTGATTTATAATATTGTAACTGGGAGATGGGAAAATCTGGCTGAAATAAAATTTCATTAATTTCCACATCATCGGTGCTGAGAATGACAGTGCAATTAACAGTTAATTAAAACATTCTGTTTAGTGAACTCAAAGGTATCTCTTACAACTGTTCCCAGCCCTACCTGGGGCTCTTAATGGTGACATAGGAGCAAGTGTTAATCTGTTGCCTGTGTGAAGCACACTGCTGTGAAGAATTGAGCAATGCAAAAACCATCTTGCTTGGGGTTTTGGAGTTGTGATTGGCAATTAGGATTGTGAAGTACCCTACAGATGTACTGAACATGCTTTGGAACAATGGTAAGATAATAATGGGAAAATAATCCATCTGTTAACAAAATCCAGTTTTTATTCTGAAGCAATTCAGACGAAAATTCCTTGGCGAAGTGTGACCTTTTTCTATATTACAATACATTATTGTGGCTGATGGTTATGAAAGCTTTTCAGGGGCAATAAACAGCAAATTCAGTCATCTAAAGATGGCATTTAGTGTCATTTGAGATGTCCTCAGGCAGTGTCTGGTATAGCTGCTGCTCCAGAACAGTGTAGGCATCCTGTTTGCCCTGTGTCACATCTGCCAAACACATGCACATCTCAGATGGCACTAGATGCCTGCTTTAGTCCACTGAACCAAGCCTTCTGGGTTTTTTTTTCAGGTGACCTTAGGTTGAAGGTGGGTTTAAAAGGAGCTAGTTTAAGGTGAACTAAAGGCAAGTCTTGTCAGAGAGCTAAGCTTTTATATTGGATATCCTAAGTACACCAAAGAGTACACCCAATTTCATCACATGCAACTGCACTTGATCCTTAACATCTGCTTAATTCCTGTTTCAGCTCCTACATCTCGTGTATGAAACTGTACCTGTCATTTAGTCCAACCTATTACTTCAGTCTGTTTGCTTTTTCTTAATACACTTGTCCCCCTTAACTCTGAGGCATTTGATGGGGAAATGAAATACAGTGTGGGATCAGAGCTCTGAACACAGTGTTAAACAAATTAAAATGAAAGACAATCAACTGCTCCTGTTTATTCTTTATGTTTAAAAGACAGTGACATGATTACTGATCAGAGGATCAATTTAGCTTTAGCAGTGTCTTTTTTAACATGCTTTCTAGCACAGAAAAAAAAAATATCTTGCTGTCATAGAAGTTTTTCCCCCAAGTGACATCTCTATTGGACCTGTTATTCTTGCAATTTCAGGTAAAATGACAATTCATAATTTTCATAATTTAGAAGTGATGTTATCACTCAAATTAGAATCCACAGCTTTTGAATTCCAGAGAAGCAAGAAAAAAAAAGACAGCTAGTTTTCTGTATCAAGTAAATACTCCTTCATGGATGACAGAAAAAAAGAGGCATAGATGTTTGGCATATTAGAATCTGACTGTAGTTATATTTCAAAGAATGAATGCACAAAGTAGAAATGTGATACTTGTCAGGTTCCTAATATAAAAACATATTTCAAGAGCTGCACAGTTCAGCTCACCTTGGAGAGCTCTTTACCAGGCTCTAGGAAGAGCTCTGGTTCAATGCACATCAAAATGGTTGGAGTTTCATGGTGGAAATACAGAACCCAGTTCAATCCTCTCAAGGTCAAACATGGGAAGAGGAATGAAAAAAAAATAATTATATTTTATCAATTAGATGCAAATTTTGTTCTGTTTTGTAGTTCAGTAAATTTGACTGTTACTTGAACATTTGGTGCTTGAAAATTGGGTATTGTATTGTTTCCACTGAGGTCCCCAAGCTGTGTCCAGGAGAGGTGTCCCATAGGGATGAACTCATGCCCTACAGATGCCATCCTAGAAGAGGCCAGGGCAGCAGGGAGAGTTAACAGGGTCTAAAAGAATCAGACAAGGAGATGGGTGTCTCTGAGATGAAATCACTGTGCTCAGTTGACTGCTCCTCCTTACTAAAATTCCTGGTATCCAGGCAGAAGTTCTAACTCCTGATGATGGGAAGTAATAAGAGAAAACCAAAAAATACCCAAAGACACAAACAAACAAAAAAACCCCCATAAAACAACAAACAACAAAACAAAAACAAATTAACAAAAAAAATATTAAAAAGTCAAAACACACACACAAAACCCAAACAAAAACCCTATTATTTGTAAAGGATGATTCTCTTATCCCTCAATTTGCCTCACCTTTTTGCTCCTGATGTGTTCTCCTTACCAAAACCTGCCAACCTTTCTCAGCCTAGCAATCTCTTTTCTGACTGAAGCTCTGTGGGAGTTCCTGTGCAGAAAGATGGTGTTCATTTCACTAAAATCATCTAGGAGCTGAAGGGTGCTTGTGGAGTAGGTGATGTCTTCCCAACTCTCACTGAGACAGCAGCATATGCAGCAATTTGCCTGAGCCATTAAAAGCATGCACCCTGTGTGCTCAGGCAGGTGACAGATATTGCCCAGCTTCTGACAATTCTCCAGCTGGTGCAGCTGTTGGGAACATATGGCCTTTAATGTTTCTGCAGTTAGCAATTCTTCCTCTTGCTTTTCTGTGTGTACCCACACATACCCCACAGCCTGGCTCTGCTGAGCACTCTGAATGTGAAAATAGCAGATTTGCATTCAGAAGGAGATAGGAATGGATTCAGCTCACTTTAATTATTCAATAGCTTCGCTGCTGCTGCACAATCTGAGCGTTGCCAGGTCTGTGATCTGCTGCTTTGATACTAGTAAGGATTTTACTGCATTTAAAGTGCATTCAGCTAGGCACATAGAGGAATCTGAAAGCTCTGAGCTAAGGTAGAACTTATTTCATCCTGATTATCTCGAAAATTTTACAGGGACAGAAGCATATTGAGTTTTAGTATTTAGATTTATCTACAGTAATTTAGGTGGACCATAACAGATTAAATGATTTAAATAAATATAGAAGTAAACTTCAACTAAAATCCTGCTGAAAGGGAAACTGCCTTTTATTAAAATGGTCTCATGCTTGGTTTTTTTTGCATTCTGACAGATACATTGCCATCAATATTCTTGCCTCAGTATGACAGAAACTATTCAGATTAATAGATGCCTACTTGGGTGTTAGTATGAATTTCTACTAAAAATGTTAATGGAATTCCATCATGCTTTTAAATGGGCAGACTATGAACAACTGCATTACCCTGCAGCATTATTTGATAATTTAGCAAATTCAAATACATAGCAATCTTGAGAATTTTAGTAATTAAACTTCGAAGTGAAGCATGTGTGTAAGACAACTTTTTTTTCTCATGCTCTAATTCAAGGTAGAAAGAAAATTCAACAGTCTTACCTTTCAGCAAATGATGCTTTGGAGGGAAGAACACAAGGGTTAATCCTTCAACAGCTGAGTTAGTTTGAAATTATCTGAGAGGAATTCATAAGCCTCTTTGTGTTTACAGCTGAAGGAAAAGTTGGGAGTACAGCAACCAGCTCCTGTAATCACAGAGAAAATAACTTCTAGGAAAATCTGTCTCCACAAAAATGGAGTTTTCCTTCCAATTGCACTCTGAAAGTGGAAAAGCTTTAATTTAAGCTGTTGGTACTAAGATGTAATAAGATAGGAACCTGTTGATCAATTGGCAAATCACATTAGTGCATTCACCTGTGAGAAAGCACAGCCTTGGAAGCAATTATTGGGTAAGAATCTGGAGCAGGGGAAGGCTTATCTACTGGAGAAATGAGATCAGCAGATAACCAGTGTACCATTGAAACCCAGAGGGCCCCTACACACATGAATATCCTTCCCTATTTAGTTGTCAAAATACCCAAATGGTTTTCTTGTTCTCCTTTCACTTGGAGATAAAAGTCTGCACCTGCTTACTGGATGCTAATTATTCTGATTTTTCAGCTTGTGAGTTTTAAAGCAGGCTCTCTGGCCCAGGTATATTAGATACAACTGGTACCACAGTGATTTTGTGTTGAAAAAAGTTGCATTTGTTATTTAATCCAACCACTCTCATAGCTAGACCTTCCTTCCATATGTTGACAGAGGTAGTACATGTAGAATATAACCCCACTTGACTAAAAAATAATAGTTTCCAAAAACTGGGGGGGGGAAAAAGGCAACCAAAATGAGTAAAAAAATGATATTGCATAAAATTCATAAAGGACCTACACTTCTCACTGATTATACCCAACCACTGCATCTTACATGAATTAGATGCTTTTAGGAATTATATTTCATAGTAACTTCTTATATCAAACATAATCCTATTTCCTATATTTATCATTATTAGCTCTACTCAATCTGATTTTGAGAACTATGTTAATCCAGAAAAGTTCTTAATACTGAACAGGTAACACTTCTCATTATTAAAGAACAGAATAAAAAGATAAACCAACCAACCAAACACACACATACACATGAAGTAATATAAAAAAGGCACCTAAGTCAGTGTGATGATGACAATGAAACAAATACCTCTCTCTGGTTGTCTGAGGACAAATAGAGACCATCTATGGTTTTGCCATCTCAGAACTGCTGTCTTTCTGTGGCTTCTGTCCAAGTGAGTTATAAACAACTCAGGCCATGCAAAGACTGAGAACAAAAGCAATTAGTTTTTTCTTTTCAATTCCCTGATAATTAGAAAATATTTTCCTTCGTATGAAAGCATCTGTAGTAGTCTGCCTTCTATTTTTCAATTCTTGTATTTTCTCACCTTCCTTCCAGAAAAACAAATTATCAGGCAAACAGGAAGACCCCAAACTTTGCCATTATCCTTCATTTAAATTTGTATTACTGACTTGAAGTGTGAATTAGAGTCTTCTGCCTACTACTTTGATTTGTCTGTGTATAATTCAGAGCAGAAGATTTATCATAGACACAAAAACATTCTGCAGGAGAAATTCTGTGAAAGTGTGTTTTTTAATTAAAATTAATGTCTGTTTAATTATTATCAATGGAGCCATAAATCTTATGGCCAAGAGAGAATAATAGATTATTTTGACTCCTAAATACTGTAATGATTATGCTTTGTTTTGTTTTGTTTTTCATTTTTTTTGTACTGAGCCACATAACTCAAGATTTTACTACAACATATCCACTGTATTCTACACTTTCTTAAGGACAGACATAGAGGATAAGCTTTTATATCAGGATTTTCTTCATGAAAATCAAATATTAGAATCAAATTAATGTGGTTTAGTACATGTCCTTTTGTTAGGGGTAAACTAGAGGAGTATTCATGATCTTCTGGAAGGTCCCTTCTTGGTTTAAGATGAAATCAATCAAACAGTAGAAAAAATAGCAGCACAAACTGTAGCCTGCAGAAAACTCATGTTGGAAACAAGGGTTGGAATGATGAGTATCAGGAGCATTCCTGAGATATTCCTGAAATATATTAATGTTAACATTTAAATGGGTAATTTTGAACAATGAGTATACTGATAATAATCAAACTGAGCTTGGAAATACCATATAAAAATGGAAAATGTTTAAATTAATTAGATATACTCTTTACTATAACCACTGCAGTCAACATTGTGTAACTGGTACAACAACTCAAGTAATGGAAATTATAATATTCTTGACCTTTTGCTAAGTTGTTTTTCTTAACAGTACAAGCAGAGGATTGTCTGGGATTTCATTATATTACAGATAGTAATAAGGGTTTAAATTCCTACTGCTTGCATCTGCCAGTGACTCTGCATGTTCTTTATGATTATTTATCTTACACAGTTGGGTTTTTTTTATGTCTCAAGCACATCCAGTGGCCTTTCTGCAAGTGACATCAAGTAGCAGCATGCCCTTAGGTATCATTACCAATACTTTTTTTAAATTAACTTATTGTAAAAGACTTGCAGTGCTTCTAAACATAATTAGATCTCAAGTGATCTAAATATCTGGGTTTACTGCAGGTGAACAGATGAAAACATGAAGTCTTGACATACATTCTCTGAAATGGAAATTGTTCTATCATATTGCCCAGAAGCAATTGAGCAAATCAATTAGAAGTAATCACTCACTTCATATACAGCTGACAACTTTAATGAAAAAAAGGCTGTGTTGTGGGTTTATTGACAAAAGGATACAACATATTATTCCCAAAAGAGCTGGAACATTTTAGTAGAGCAATATGAATAATAGTAAAGAACCTGGAAGACAATTAATGACAATTAATTAGTTGTACTAATAGACCTTGAACACTCTGGGGAACTACCCAAATTGGTAGACTATGTACATTTTGTGTTTCACAGACACAGAAAACCTGGTACAAGAGGAGAAATCAGGACTGAACTTCTTCCAGAGTACTTGCCTTTGGGGAAAGCTGATTGATTTTGCAGATGTTCCAAGCTGATAGACAGCATTGCAAACATCCTTGCAACTTAATCTTGGCTTTCACTGGAAAACTAATACCAAACTGAAATTGTTGATCAATTCGAGTCTGAAAATGTTATAGCAAGTATATATTACAGAGAAATGATGTAAAAGACCTTGAAATACACTTCAAGAATCACCGTATTTCAGGTGGAAACCCTTCAAAACTCACTATTTTCAAAATCTGATATACATTCCTCAAATAAGAGAATGCTTATAATGAACCAAAACTCTTGATGTCTGAGTGGCATTTTTAACATTTATAGTTTATAGTTAATTATTGCATTGTGAAATATATTTTTTTTTTGGGGGGGTGTGCAGAGGTAGATCCACAAAAATCTGTATTTTTTTCAATAGATAGGATTACAATGTGTGCATATTACATGTACCATAGACAATATATACCTCAATATATCTAATATACA
>WYEA01005604.1:109132-134909 GCA_033558465.1 Alcedo atthis | reverse complement strand
ATATATCTAATATACAATATGATACATGTGTGCATACATGAGCACATGTATAGACTGACAGAGGTACAAGGTGACTGAAGGTGTCTCCTGTCTCACATCCCCCCCTAGTGGGACCTCCTGAAACAGGGACCTCCTGCATGCCCCAGAATCCCCCCACACTTCCAAACATGTGTCTGCTGCCAAAGCCTCAATCTGGAAGAAAATCTTATTTTAGGTAATCTTTAAATGATTTAGAATCATAATAGAGCCACCAACAAAAATTTTTAAAATTAAAAGGATTTTTTTTTTTAGTTTTTTTTTTCACTTTTTATTGTGCTTTTATGTGGTTTTGTTTTCCAAGCATAGAACTGCTTTTGCATCCACATATGGTGCAAATCTGAATAAGTACAATATGGAAATTCTTATGTGCTGTCCTTAGTTTCTTCCAGATTAATTTGCAAAGACATTTTTTTTTCTAAGTGCTAAACTCTTTGTTTGTTATTTCACTGCTTTTTTTTCACCCCTAAGTTGAAAACACTGGCAACCACTTATAGGTGTATGAGAATAAACCTTCCCCAGGATAATTTATAGAATCAAAGCAGCAATGTGCCTTTGCCTAGCAGTCCTGCACTGGGCAGTTTGCAAGGGAGCCAAAAGAAGATTCAATCATTTTTAATTGTGCAGTATTGCCTTAAATGTGTTTGCCTAGATTTGATGATTATTCAGAGTACATATATGGAGTATATACTCAATTCCTAGCTACTGCTCTGATTTTAAATCTATATATCCTGACCAACAGAGCAAAATACCTTTGCAAAAATGCATGGTGAGTTGTTGCAGCAGAGAGCAGAGGCAGGAGGGAGCTGTTTTATGGTGATAACACCAGGGCTTCCAAAACACCCCAGCACTTTTAAGCTGCAGTCTGAGGGTCAAGCAGATTGCATATCAAGGACTTTTACAATTTCACACAGAGACTTCCACATTTCCATTTCAAAGGCTGGCAGAGACACTATTTGTTCTTGATGTAGAACACCTACTTGAAATCAACTGGTATTGAGGGCAGGGAACAAAAGGTGAATAAGTAACAAAGATCTATTTATGTGGTGTGGAAGGAAAGAAAAAATAATTGTGCAGGTGCCTCAGTATCATTTGACATGAATTAATAAAATTGCCTGTGCTTGATGTAGCATTTTCATCAAGTAATCCAGAGATACTTTACTTTGGTTTTAGCATTTTACTTGCATTTTGTAGTGTGTGCTTCCCTTTCCTCATTTCTTCTTCAGTTTCTTCTACAGTTATCAGCTTAACTGGCTTCATACACACCACTACTTTATAGGTTTCAGAAAAGTAATTTACCCAGATGAGTATAAACAGTGTCTAGAGAAGTTCATCCAAACTATAGCAATCACAATTTCCATAAATGAGTATGCAATGGGTGGCAAAAGCTCTCAGTCACATGTAGATTCTATCAGCTTGTGCTGCACCTACCTGAAATTGTCAGAAATAAATATACATTCTTCAACAAACACCACGTTATGAGTACTAACCTGTATTTATGAGTATTTTTGAAAAAGATGTTAAGAAAAGTTATCAGTGTGATGGTTTCTATAGTTTCCAAAAAGCAGCTTTCTCACATAGTGTGTTGGGAGAGTCTTTGAAAAAGACTTTGCTGAAACTTGTTAAAAAATATAAATACTACACTGATTACCCAAATTTCTTCAGAAAAGAAGCCTATTAGTATTCTGTAAATATTATCACATTTGTGGGGTTTTTTTCTGAATTATTTCTCAGGTTAATTAACTTTTAAATTCTTTTTCATAGAATTCTTCAAATTGAAAAAGATCTAAAGCCCAACCCTAAACCTAACACTGCTAAGCCCACCAATAAACCATCTCCCTAAGTGCTGTAAAGTGGTTAATTTTTGTAAATTAAAACAGCTTTCTTTACAAGATTATAAGACGTACCTGCTTTCCTTTAGCTGTCCTCTATCTTGCTAATTAAAGCAGTAACTTGGAAGGCTAAAGATACTGTTTTGAACTTCACAGTCTCAGTAGGGCTTGAAGCAAGTTTTCCACTTTGGGGGCAAGTGTTGTGATCAGTAAATAATTAGCAAAATAATTAGCAGGAGCAGAATCCCAAGTGGCCTCAGCTGGGAAGAAGTTCATGGCATGGGAAGCCCCCCATGGCAACCTGTCCTGGATGCTTTGGAATATAAACATCAAAACAGGGGCTATGTAGAGAGATTAGACACTACCTCAAATTTAAAAAGCACTCATATAAAGACACTTGTTGCTTTGTTTTTTGGAGAAAAAAAAAAATCTTACTGCCTTTGACTACCAATTTTTAATTAGAATTTAGAAATAATAAGTTGCAAGATATAACCTTGACTGTAAGAACACAAAAATAATTATTACATTCCTCTCTTCTGAAAAAATACATTGTAAAAATGCAATAGTCTGAGATTATTGGCACCCATTTTGTTTTTTTTATTGTGATCAAGTTTACAAGAACTATGCTTATGGATAATATGCCACTGTTAATGCTTTTAATAGTAATAGTTTGTATTAAGTTTAATAGCTGAAAGAAACTTTTATGTGATGTTCTTCCTTATGCACCCACCAGTCACGTTTGCTGAGCAGTTCTAGCAATAATAAATAATAAGCAATTTGGTTTTTTTGGGAGGGGGGGAAGGTCAGGTCAGTTAATTTTAATTTTCTGATAAATTCAATACATAAATATATATACATTTAAATTCCAAGCAGGCTACTGGACTTGATGTACTTTCCTGCCTGGGAAAAGGACCCATGGATTACACTGGAAGATCTCTTTCTGGGAAAATCTTATAACAGAAACTGCTAATTCCAGTAGATTAATTTTCCATTTGTTTTTCCAAAGCTGTTCTTGTAGGAACCCCTTGCTCAGTAGTATATTTTTAATCAAATTGTGGTTTTTATGACGGGCAACCTTATTTAGATTTTTCACTTGCTTTTACATCACATTTCTTGGTGTTCACTTCTTTGCAGACTCTTTCATATGTGCAACACAGTTCATCCTCCAAACTGCCAAAAGAGAAGAATTATACTCAAATTATTCTGGCCAATGTATATTCAGCTGTACAGCAAATGGCAACAGAGTGGTATAGAAAATAAAATGAGAGGGAAGACTTGAAATGTTCCTGTCCTCAAACATCCCTGTGATCTTATCAAGAAACCCAGTGAACCCTCAGTCCTTCAGAAATCTTATGAAAGAGTGTATTTCAGGCCCATTCTCTTAGGTGACATTAAATTTTTGTTGTCTGAGGCCAGACAAAAACTTAAAGTGAGAGGAAAGCTGTTGCTCTTTTATTTTTTTCCATGGTAGTTTTATGGGGAGAATACTTTATGATGAGCATCATAGGCTGTCTGCAGGTGAGTGAACACAGTCACTCAGATAAATGTGAATAAACCCATATGTCAATCTAAAAATTATTATATCTACAAGAAAAGGCTTCCTAAAAGCAGTCTCTAATCTTGTGAATAATAATAAAAAAAGAATAAAGTAAATTAATAATGTGATTAACTAGTCTTATTCAATGTATTAGTAATGAGAGGCTATAAATAATTTATTCTAGCACTTTTTCTATGCAGAAAGTGATAGGAAAAAAGAGGCTGACTTCCAAATATCAAACAATTTGTACACTGATATAAATAAAACATTCATTTTGATCTTCTAGATAAAAAGTACTTTTGGTTAGACTTCAATGCTTATTTAGTTATTGAAGCAGCTTAATTTAGTTCACTCTAACTAATGTCATTGTCTAACTAATGTAAAAATACTGTTCTGTGACTAAAGTACAAAACCTGAAATGTTTTTTTTTAAAACACACATCCTTTGGAACCAAGTGAATGGCAAACCTCATATAATAAAAGCTCACAAAATAAAAGCTCACCTCAGTGTAGGATTTTTGGAAGTGAAATGAAAAAGGAAATAATCAAAAATCATAAATTCCATTCCAGATCCAATATAATCCCTGTTTATCTTCTCTGTGTACAGAAGGTGGAGCCAAATTCATAAGGATCTGTGAACTCATGCTTCATTCTCTGAATGGTATTTAGTGTCTTTCAAGAAAGGCACCTGGCTCAGAGCAGAAATTGATTGCAATCAGTAACAATGTTGGAATAAATCACTTTAAAACCAACTTTTCTGCTGTTTAAGCTGAGGTTTAGAAACTGCTTGGTACGGTTGAGGAGCATCCGAGCCTCCTTTTCCTATTTTTCTCCCTTTCTGTCTATCAGCAAAGCAGGAGTGAATTCACATTTCTGAATGTGGCTCAGGAAGGTGAGCAAGCTGAGCATCACCATGAAGAAGCTGTGCTGAGATCTTAGCAGGATGAAGAGGCAGAGACCAACCAGCACACAGAACAGAAAAGGAGAAATCACCTCAAACTTTGAATACTGCCTTTTCCTTCTCTGCAATCCTTGTCAGAGAAACTCTCATTTAGCTGTTTTCAGTGCTAGCTGATGTTTCAAAAAGCAACTAGAGGACAGAATAATTTTAGCTTAAAGGATGGAGCCTGGAATTAAGAAATTTTGCTCATAATTCTAGTTTTGCCATGAGCTGGCTATGACCCAGAAGAGCTGCTGATGTTCTCCAGGACAAATTTCCCATCTCAGTAAAAGAGATGAATATAACTTGTACTATATTTATATTTATCAAACACTCATATTCTAGGCAGATGATTGTGCAGCAGTTCAATTTATATCCAGAGAAGAGTGACCTTTTGCTAGGTCAGATTCTGATCTGATGGCATCTGTCACTGAGAACTTCTCCATACTTCCTTCTTAGGTGCTTCACTTCTGATGTGTTTCCAGCAGTCTCTTTTAAAAATACCAGGTTTTTCTCTTTTACAGGCAGATCATTAAAAAGCAGAATCTATCTTATGCTGAATAATCCTCTTTTCCCCCTGGGGAATATCTAGCTTTAATAGCCCCACAGCAAATTAATCTGAAAGAGCTGTCTCAACAAGGAATGGCAAATGTGCCCTTGGGATTATCCTAATTTTTATTATTATGGTCCCTTTGATTAACAGAAAATATTTTCTTATTTGCTATGTTCTGGGCCACCTAAGTGGGAGTAGCTACTGCCTTGATTGATGACAATTGCATTTATTTGCCTTTGATTTGAATAAAGGATAATTCTTTGAAGGTACTCAGGGTGAGGGTGACTGTGTTTTACAGACCTGATGGTGCTGGGTGCAGCAGCTTCCAGCCCAGTCACTGCAGCTAAGAGAACCTGAAAGCACTGTGGCCAGCAGCTTCAAAGTTGTGTCATATTTCTACGTGATGTAAATTCCTTAAACAAGCAAAAAAGCCACTGTCTGATTTTTGTTTGGGTTTGGTTTTGTTTCGTTTCCATAAAAATCATTAATTGCACATTTCTGTGCTTAGGTAATCAAAAAATACCACATTATTGTTCCTTAGAAATTCAGAGAAGCTTCACCTCAATAGGGCATGAAACAGGGCCATTATTCACAGGTCTGGTTAAGGCCAAATGTGTGAGAAGGGATATTGATGAAAACACACCATATAACAAACATAAATAAAACATAAATCATATATATGCTACTGGGAGTAGATGATGAACTCCACTGGTATCAGTGGGAAATTTACTAGTGGTCAAATGGCTGGAGAGGCTTCCAAACTGAACATTTATTTACTAGGGCTGTCTTTGCAAATCAGGTTACTAAAATATTTTGGTGTATTTAGAGACAATACAAGGAAAACGTTTCTATATAGAATTTTTCACTTGTGTGCAGGTAATAAATAGAAAGAAGTGAACTGAGTTCTGTGTCAAAGGCTGGAAATGCTAAATAATCAAATTTCTGGTTCCCTTTGGTAAGTTTGTATATAAAAGCAGAACTATAAGATCTTCAAACTGTTTCACTGATTCAGACTAGGATTCAGTAAAGAGTGGAGAGAAATCCTGTGGAAGTCCCAGCAAGTTTCAGTCCCAGAGATGCACTCCCAGAGCTGGGCTCCAGCACTGCAATGGGACTGCAGTGCAAACGTGCTCTTACAGGTTCAGCTGTGGTTTGCCAAACCAAAGGCAAACAGGTTCTGGAGTGCTAGCACTGCCATGCAGAAAGATTGCTTCACAAGACAGCACTGATTGCTCCAAAAGGCAAAATGGCAGTGGATGGCAATATAGGTCCTAGAGATCTCCAGGCCCCAAAACCTTAATTCTATCATGTAAAAAAAAGTCTGTGTTCCCAAGTCTTCAAAGTGTGATCTTCTTACCCATAGCTTTGTCCAGAATGAAGAACAGATTTGTTCTCTCAGGTCTGACACCCCCACACTTTTCTGTTGAACGTAGATCCAGCTGAAGAGGGGTTCTGAGTGAAGGTATTTGTTCAATCTGAAAAGTCTATTTCCATTTTAATGCAAATGAGTGTGAGACTTTCTGGTAACCTTGTGAAATAGCAGATCGTTGCATCATCTGAAGCTGGCTATGTTCTAGTAATAGGCTGTGAAACGTGATCATGGAAACATATTTCCAAACTGCAAGACACATTTCCAAGGCATTTTTATCAGAACTGATTCTATTTCTTCTTAATTCTCCACAGTATCACGGTGGAAACCTGAAATACTTTCCCTTTTCATGTGGATATTGCCATAGCAAAGACAGGTGTTAAACTTATTATTGCAGCAAAATTATACTTTCCTTTTACTAACATCCACATTTTAGTTTTCCAGAAGTTTTAAGACTGTTGGGCTACTCACAAATACTCAGAAAGAAATGCTTGTTTATTCAGTGGGGAAATACTTCTAAGTTGTTCTGTTAATATCAGAATGTTTGGAAATTTGCAGAGTTTATACAGGAGGACACATGGAAGAATGCAAGCTGGACACTGATGTACAAGCTGACAGGGAATGAGTGAGATAGAATTTATTCTGGCATGCTATAATTTTATTTTTTTTCTTCCTGGCTTTTTTCTGTTCTCCTAAGGGGCAGTTTTTTCAGCACCAACACACACAACATCCCAGATCTCTTTATCTCACCATTGACATACACACACATTAGTGGCACTTTGCCCTTTGGAAGAAGCAGTGTTTTAAGGGGAAATAACAGGAGAATTATTTGTCCTCTGCTCACTGTCTATACCATAGCCACGAAAGCAGTGAAATTATGATCTGTATATTACAATTTTTTCATTCTCAAGAAGGTCCCACAGCCTGTTAAGCACAAAGATCCACTTCTCCCCTGCTGTGAAGAGAAAAAGCAACCTTAAACCAACACTCGGGGAACAGATTCTTTCTGCCATATGGCTTGGACAACTGTAAAAACGAAAAAAAAAAAAAAGGTATAAAAACTAACAGCCAGTGTCAAAGGCAAGGGGGCAGGCTAGGGAAACTGGCCATCTCCATCTATATTGGGAGGAAGGGGGATGGAAGGTGTGCAGTTGCCATGTATTAGCTGTTCTTCTCAAATAGGAGGCAGTGTGGTCTGCTACAAACCTCTCCAGAGCAAGAAGCAGGATTGTGTGTTTTGTTTCCCAGCTTTAAAGCTCCAAGCCAAGTGTCTTTCTACAAAGAACTTGTCTGAGATCTCTTCTCCAAAGAGTTCTAAGTGAAAATCAGTAAGTAAAGGCTCTGAAAAATAAGTAGTATTGTCTAGGCTGTGTTGTGGGGAGTAACATTCAGTATTTCAAGAAGAAACTGTGAAGAGGACCTTTATTTGGGAACCATTCGATGGCCATTACTGGGCTTCCTCCCTCTTCTATAGCCTTTAAAGAACAAAAAAAAATGCTGTGCAAATCGATGCTACTGAGCCCATAAATAGCTCATGAGAACAGCATTAATTAAGAGCCAAATGAGTCTGATACAACCCAAAAGGTGAGACCTCACTGAGAGTTATCTAACCACAAACACTTCCAGGGAAGCTCTTAAGCAGTCCACAGAGGAGCTAATACTCCATGATACAAACCAGTTCCTAAGGCAGTTTGGATTTCATGTGTGAGGAGCATAACACAGGCAAGAGAAAGAGATTAATCTTTTTTTTTTCTTTTTTTTTTTTTTTTCTGCAGAGGAGGCATTTTTTCAAGGAGTGTTTAACCAGGGGGTGATGAGGAGCAAAGCCAACCTTCTGAGTCAACAGATCACTTGTGTGAAATGCACTCGGAAATGATCAGGAGCGTTTTCTATTCCCTATTGAAGACTGATTCTCCTTACTATGCTTTATTTTCTGAAGTTTCCTGGAAAGAGTTTCCTGGAATGTGAGCTCATAATTTCTCCCATGGGATGGACACACTAACACATAACAAATAATAACAAAAAAACCAAAAAACCAAAAAACAACCCTGTGCGATGGATATCTCCTGTAGAAACAAACACGCAGGTCCTGGTGTGCACTTTCATGTGTGCAAGTGAAGGAAACAGACCTCAACAAAGCTGTGTTCACAACAAGAAGCAGAGAGGGGCTGCCTCGTAGGAGGCTGCTAAGAGGCTCTGAAGACAGTGGCTATTCGGTCCAGCCCCCTGCATCCAGGGGGTTCTCTAGGTACCCATTTATCTCGTCCACACATTCTTCTCTTTCCCTGGAGCCAAACTCCTGGTGCACACCACCGAGCTAAGTTGTTTCATCCGTACGAAGCTCAAATGGGGATAAAGTGCCACCCAGGTGCCCTCAGTGACCGAGGGTGGGGGGTGGCCGGCTGCTGACCGCCCTTATATTTATTTAGTTACATCAGCAAGAGTGGACTTTCATGCCTTCGCTTCCCCCCGGGCTGGTTTTTGCTGTGCCTTCAGTTCTTTCCCTCCTCCCCCACCTTCCTCCTCTCTCTCCATTTGCAGAGCCCCTCCTCCTGGGCTGCTCCCCCTCCTCTCCCCTCCTCTTTCACCGTCAGAGGCTTGCAAACTTGTTAAAAGCTCTCTCAGTGTTCCAACTTAGAAAAAACTTTTACGAGGTATCAGCACTTTTCTTTCATTAGTGGGGAAGGAAGGATGAAAAATACAAAGCAGCCGTAGACTTTTAAAGTTCAAATAGACAGGTCTGAGTGCCTGAACGTGCTCTTCCATTTTACTTTAACCCTCCAAAGAAGTTTTCTGATCCATTTTCACTGCTGATCAGCAAGGGTAAGTTGAAAGTTTTCCTTTTTTTTTTTTTTTCATCTTTTTGTGTATCACTTTCTCTGAAAACGCCTTTTTTTTAATTCTTCACCCTAAGAATTTTGTGTTGCTGTGCTGATGATCGAACTCACTTAAAAATACACATCTGTGAAAGCCTAAGTTCTCTTAAAGTGCTACGTTCAAACTCGCAGGGGTTGTCTGCTTTCTTTTGTCATATTTCTCTCCATCTCTCCAAATCTCTCTTTTTACAACTTCCAAGCTTGTTCCACTGAAGCAGAAGCTGCGGCGAAGTTGCTGTTGCAGGGCTGAGTTGCAGACTTGTTGCTTGGCGTTGGGGTGAAATCTCTCTGCTGGAGTTGCCTCAGACAGACTAAACGAGCTCCTTTAACGAAAAAAAAAACTCGAGGTGCGCTCCAGTCTCCTCTGTTGTACCGAAATTGCATCAGAAGTTAGTAACCGGGAGACCTCGTGTGCTTCTGGTTTCTGCCCCACGCATTTTGCTTTCATGTGGAAATCCCGACTGATGCCCTCGTAGTTTGTGCAGAGCGAGGGTCTTAATTAGGTGCTTTGTTAAATGCTGCAGCTCCTGAAGTGGTGACTTTCACGTGGTCTTCCCGATAGGTTTCCCCCTTTTCTTTTAAAGTGGATGTGATAAAATCCAGACGTGGGTTATGGATTTTTAACTTGGTTTGTATATAGTTACTCTGTTTTAGCAACCTCGCAGAGGGATTTTAGAGCAGGAATGCGAGATATCATGATATGCCTTCCTTACCACGTTGGCAATGGCTGGGAAAGACTTGGGTAGCTATAAATGAAAGTTGTCTAGGGAGGGCTGTGCGAGAATATCCACAATATGTGTCACAATCCCAGTATGATCCAGTCCCTTTATGTTACCTTAAATACCAAAATATGGAGAGAAAAAATAAAATAAAATACTTGGGCACTATCTGTTGGAGAACTATAAAGCTTTTTACATTGCAAGATGTGGAGTGATTCCTTACAGCGCTTGTTGATTGCCGCTTGCTAGTAGTTAAAGAGCAACACGAGGGAGGAAAAAGCCTTCAGCTGAAAGAGAAGACGAAGCACAGAGCCTATCTTATCACCTAACACATTCTCCTCTTAAGCAAGAATACTGTGTGCTTATGTGTGTCCTCACATTTTGCCTTGAGATAACCAGAGAGACTCATCAAGTGGTGTGTTTAATCTGAGCAGTTCCTTTTGATTGATTTTTTTTTTTTTGTATGTGGGATTTATGATGGAAACCCCTGGAAATGGGGACAAAAATGGGCTACACACACTTTGTGCCTGACTTGTGTGTGTGTGTGAGTGTGAGTGTGTGCTTACAGACTGGAGGACTTGCGTGAAGCTTTCATCCTGCCTTTTTTAACATCTGGACAGCACACTATACTGCAGAATTTAAGCCTCTAGTCTTTGGGATGTTTACTGAAGTGTTTCCTTCAGAAACTTCAAAGACAAACACTGGCACTGGCCCGTGATACCTAACAAGCATACAAATGGGACAGGGCTGAGCAGGAGACTGGCTTCAGGAGAGGGAGGAGAGGGTCACAACGGATTGGATTTGCAATATAAATCTGAGTGCTTATATACGCAGGAGTGCAGATTCAACCCCGTAAAGCCATCTCAGCGTTATGCAAGCCCAAAATATTATTTATTTGTCTCTGAAATGAATGTCAGTTTAGGCCAAGGATTCCTGTGGCCATGAGGAAGGTTAGATGACATTGAGCAATGTGTCTGTTTCATCAGATACGTTGCTTTCTTTCTGCTGGTCTCTGGTATCTCCTCCCCGTGTTACCCACTGGACTTATCTCAAAAGGAGACACCTGGCCTGTTGTTTATACCACACATTTTAGAAATCCAGATTTCAAAATCTGCAAGCCACGGGATGAGAGGGCCTGAGGCCCCCCTCAGGGAATTCAGCATTTTTTTTTTTCTTAATTCCAAAGTGATTCAGGAGAGGGATGAGTCTGGGCAGTAGCAGAGAAGGTAGACCTGACTTGTACAACTAGGGAATGTCTAAGAAAGTGCTTACAGTTGCTTCTGCAGCCATTCTTTAGAATTAAATTATGTGGACAGGGTACAGAACAGGAGAGGCAAAGGCTATAGGGTAGGTGCACTGCCCAGCAGTACTAGCACACAATAAAAAAGCCCCACACTTATGGCACTTCAAATTCTAGTTACTGCAGTCAGTGGGTAATCTGTGTTAGAGGATGAAATGAACTGAAGCTCATCTGCATACCTGCCAAGGAGCAACACCTTCCCAGGGGAATGTCTGGAAGACATTTGCTGCTTTTTAAGTTTCAGAAAGTTAGCCTTCTCTATTCCAAACCATCTCAAACCCTGTCAGTTGAGCACTTCAGCTGTTTTTGCTGCAATACGATTTGCTTTTGGGAAATACTCAAGATGATTGATGTTCAAGGTCTGGAATCTTCTCTTTTGTTATTTATGTGTGTTTGAGCACACATAAAAAGGTAGGAAAAGATGGAAAACCCAAACTTTGGCGTGTTTCTCAACTGCTTCAGCTGCACAATCCCATGGTAGATCCCACTCTAACCCTTACTGGTCTTTCATCCATTAGCATGTGACCTCCTAACACTGGAGTCAGACCTGGGCATGTTACCACAGCACTATTTGCATTATTCTTTCTGGAAAATATGAACCAGATGACATGATGAATGCCATCCATAAAAAAATAGTTCTAGAATTTCTTAATTGTGGCTTACAAATCAAATTTTTTATATATGTGGTCATCCAAAACCCATGCAGATAAATGCTGTCACATCTCCTGCTGCTCTATGGCTTTTTCCCCCCCTCTATCTTTACCCACACACAGCAGGACCTGGAAAAAGTCCATCTCTTAAAAGAGTTTACTATGCCAGCATTAGTCTGGCCAGAAACAGGTTGTAGTCCTGTAAAGTAATAATCAGTAAGAACTTGAGAAACCCAGGTACTCGTCATCAGCCATATCCTGAAATTCCTGATGTACTGAAATTTCTATCAATAGATCAGGTCAACCTGTGTCATTCAGTGGACTCGTTTTAAGGTGTTTGGAAGTGTTAAAAGAAGTTTTAAGTCCAGAATGCCGAAGAAGTGTTTTTAAATGTTGTCTGCCATCTGTTTCAAGCTACTTAAAAGCTAGAATACTTAAATAAGTGTTTGATGCAAAACCTCTTTTTATACATAGTGAACAGATACTGTAATCCGTTAATAAAAATGGTCTTTCAGTGCCCTGAAAGTAAACAAGTTAGATCCGATGAATGAATTTTCTCAGTAACAAAACAAAGTACTGTGTTTCATAAAGCAATGCAATCCACTTAAGCAAAGGAATAATATATTTGTGCCACTGGGAGGTTATCTGATTAACAGTACAATGTTTTGAATTGATGTGGAGTTTTTTATCACTGGCAAAGGTTAGCAAGTAACTGATCTCTTTAAAAAAATATTGCTTTTCAAAACTATGTATGAGTAATTCGAGCATGGAATGTTTCCTCCTGGAGTTTATATTGCCAGAGGATATAAATGAAACTGAGCAATTTTTCATGCTGAAGCAAATTAAAAAATAGGTAGTAAATTCTGAAAACATTGCAGGTGTGGGATTTAGTAGGCCAAAACTGAAGTAAATCATATAGCTTTAATGGACCAGAGTGGAGTGTAATTAAGAAACAACCAACACTTAAATGTCTAGAAATAACCCACCTCTGTTTTCTTAATCAAACTTTAAATCTGAAATAACATTTAGACAGTAAAAAGATACGTTCTGTCTGAGGAAAGTCTGTTAATGTGGTAGTTTTGAACCGTCAGAAAGCTGACTAATTAAGCAAGGAACTGTTATTTGAGAAAGGCTCCTTCTGTCCACTTCCACTTCTAGGACATGAAGCAAATAGCTCGTCTGTAAAACAAACTTCATGTTGTGTAGTCACAGGCTGTTCTGTGTTTTAACAATCCCAGCCTGTGAAGGCACGTGGACACGTTTCATCCCAGCCTTTCCAGACACCTCTGCTCTTCCATGCCTCGCTCCTTTGCCACCCCAAGCCCGTAAAGACAAGCTAACCTTCCCTGGGAAGGACTGCTGGGGGTGGCTGAGGGGATGTGTCAGAGGACCACGCTGTGATGTGTGCTCCTCCCAGAGCAGCCTTCCACATTTCAAAGTCTGATCCTGTGATGAGGCTTCATTCATATGAAGAGTTAATTACATAAGGAAGGGTCTGCACGCTGCACTAGGTAAACTTCAGAGCAAGCTGACTAAGCAGACTGAGGAGATGGCCCTGGGATATTTTTCAGGGGTTCAAGGATAATTGGCATCTTGGAGCTATCAGAGCAAGTACTTTAAACACTTGTCTCCCATTACTCTCAGTCTTTCCGATGGCAGGAACGGTGTGTTTTTATTTGGCATCTACTGCTAGGATTGAGCTTGCCAGATTTACAGTCTTTTATTTCCAGTGACTCACTGCTTCTTGAAAGAAAATCTCCTTGGTGCTAAAATTTCCTATTTTATTAATTAACCAAGAAGGATTTTTTTCTATAAATGACCTCTACAAGGGAATACATCCCTGATGTGATGGGGAGGAAACAATTTTGATGTTATTAAAACTATTTAATACCAGGAAGGGATTACTCAGCATTCACGGAACAAATATCTATAGCCAGCAGCATCTGCTTTGAAGGAGAAACTTTGTGATTATTTTTTCTCTTAAGTGCCCAATTTAATATGCTTGTTCATGTGGGGCAAGTTAAAATGTAAGTTTTTATGAAGATAAGATTACTATTCTCAAGTTGATCAAAATCCTGTAGTGAACTTTGTTTTTCCTAGGCATCTAGAACATTAAGTATCCCATTTTATTTCTTCTGTGTCAACCTGTGTATTTTCAGGTATCTCCAACAAGCTTCCCATGTCCCAGAAAGGTGCACTTTAAACTCCAGTTGAGAGGCAGTTTAAACTTGCACTGTTCAACAGTTGGAATGCAAACTGCACGCCAGCAGTTGCCTTATAAACAGAAAGAGCTCATTTACCTTTTTCTTGCTAAGTCTTTTTTCCTTTCAAAACAAAGCAAAGGAATTTAAATACAGAAACATGCAAGCACAAAGCTGAAACTACAATAAATTAAGCAAGCCACAGATCATCAGGAAACCAGTTCCTCCAATATTATGAGTTTAGCTGTGCTTACTATTTTTGCTTCCTTCATAAAAGTACAGGTAAAGAATGCTAACTTTGATTTTTCTGCTGCAAATCCTAATGTATAAACTTTATATGGGTAGAAGAGTTGGGTTTTTTTGAGTGTAGTATAAATTTGGCATCGTTAGGAACTTGTGTGTTATAAACATGCATTGATATGCAGGAGATGTTTAATGTTGCTGTAGGAAAAACAGCACATATTTTGCAACGATAAAATGTTAGGTATCCAACCATAACATTAACTTAGCACAACCTCTTGTATTTAGGTTACACCATGGTTTGCTTTCATGCTCCCTTGAAGAAGGAACAGAAAAACTAGCGCAAAGACTCTGCACTGAAAGAGGAAAATGTTTCATCTCTTCCTAGCATATTCAGGCAGTACTTCCACAGCCTGCTTCAATGGTGTGTCACAGCTGCTTCCTACCTGAGGCAGGTACAGATGATTAAACTCAGGCTGCCACCAAGGAAGCTGAGCCAACCACAGCAGCAGCTGAGGGTTGTTGTGGACTTCTTGAAAGCTGAAGTGAAATTGGAAACCTATTTTTTTCATTATGCTTTGAAACAATATATATTACCTTCTTATTTTTTTTTCCTTTGCCCTGACTTCCCACTCCACCTGCAGACTGACTAAAACTCTGGTTTCTCTTTAGATTAGGTAAAACAGGTGGATTAAAATAAACCTGACATTGCTACTAAACTAGCATTGATGTGCGATTCAGTGTAGCAAAGGGATTAAAGCTCTGTCTTAACCATGACTTTCTTTTTCTTTGTGTCTTTTAGCCAGCATCCCGTGAAGATGGGTGATTGGAGTGCTTTGGGAAAACTTCTTGACAAGGTTCAAGCCTATTCTACTGCAGGAGGGAAAGTGTGGCTGTCTGTCCTCTTTATTTTCCGAATCTTGCTGCTGGGGACAGCAGTTGAATCTGCTTGGGGAGATGAACAGTCTGCTTTTCGCTGCAACACTCAACAGCCTGGTTGTGAGAACGTCTGCTATGACAAGTCCTTCCCCATCTCCCACGTACGCTTCTGGGTTCTGCAGATCATATTTGTGTCAGTACCTACCCTTTTATACCTGGCACACGTGTTCTACGTCATGAGGAAAGAAGAGAAGCTGAACAAAAGAGAAGAAGAGCTTAAGGTGGTCCAAAATGATGGTGTGAATGTGGATATGCACCTCAAACAAATAGAAATTAAGAAATTCAAGTATGGCATCGAAGAGCATGGCAAAGTGAAGATGCGTGGGGGGCTGCTCCGCACTTACATCATCAGCATCCTGTTTAAATCTGTCTTCGAGGTGGCTTTCTTGCTGATACAGTGGTACATTTATGGGTTTAGCCTGAATGCCATCTACACCTGTGAGCGAGATCCGTGCCCGCACAGGGTGGACTGTTTCCTTTCCCGGCCAACTGAGAAAACCATCTTCATCCTCTTCATGCTGGTCGTGTCCTTGGTGTCTCTGGCCTTGAACATCATTGAGCTTTTCTACGTGTTCTTCAAGGGCGTCAAGGATCGTGTGAAGGGGAAAACCGACCCCTACTCCCACAGCGGTGCCATGAGCCCTTCCAAGGACTGCGGCTCCCCCAAATATGCTTATTACAATGGCTGCTCCTCCCCGACCGCCCCCTTGTCTCCCATGTCTCCCCCAGGGTACAAGCTTGTTACTGGAGACAGGAACAATTCCTCCTGTCGTAACTACAATAAGCAAGCCAGCGAGCAAAACTGGGCCAACTACAGCGCGGAGCAGAACAGAATGGGGCAGGCTGGCAGCACCATCTCCAACTCGCACGCCCAGCCCTTTGACTTCTCCGACGAGCACCAGAACACTAAAAAACTGGCTTCGGGACACGAGCTTCAACCCCTCACCATTGTAGACCAGAGGCCTCCCAGCAGAGCAAGCAGCCGAGCCAGCAGCAGGCCTCGACCCGATGACCTGGAGATCTAAGCTTCTAGCTGCAGTGCTTGCTCAACTATGAAACGACGTGCATTGGAAGATGCAGTCAGTGCTGATCTTGTTCCAGTGGAGGTGGTACTTAGCAGTCTCAAGCAGGAGATTTTAACAATCGTAAAAAACAAACAAGCGAACAAACTTTTAAAATACTTGCTGGTTTTGGGGGGAATGTGGGGATGGTGTGGGGTGGTACAGTACACATTGATATTTAATGTAGCTGGTTTAAAGAATTTAAATACTAAAAAAAAAAAAAGGAAAAAGGTATTCAGTACTAAGGTAGGGTTAATTTTTTTTTTTTTCTAGAAAGGCTGTAAATATCTGAGTGTATGTGTGTACTATCATGTTTGTTTCTAAAGAATCTTCTGTAATACTAAAACCCAATAATAACTGAACTCACATTTGTCAGGGTGAAGTGCTGCCCGAAGATGAAAATATTTTTCCTATTCAACGAGCAAAAAAAGTCCAGGATTGCCTCTGATCATTTCCCTGTTAAGAACATTCCATTCTTTGAAAGTGCACTTTGAAGGTAAAGTTTCCTCTGTGGTCCTCCAGGTTGTGAAAAGGCTCCTGCGAGGACAATCTACAGCCTTTGAATCGTACAACTTAAATTTCAAACATGGCCCACCAAGAAATACTTTGGTCACCTGCTTTTCCAGCCCTTCACCCGGGAAGATTTTTTGTGATGTGCGTAAGTGGGATGGCTCCACAGTTGTAGAACTGGCAACCACACTTTGTTGCCCACAGTGCTATTCGTGTCCTGCTGGTCACGTCCAGTCTAATTAGCATAATCTAAATCACAGTTGGCTGCCACTTGCAGATTGGAGCCTTAAGACAGGCAAGCAAGTGCCTTTAATGAATTTTATCACACCTGTGTTTTAAGGGTGTCTGGATGTGGAGGTAAAGGTATACACAAAACACCATCAAAGAATATGTTGATAAATAAGCGCACAGGTTACTTGCAGCTGACACTTTCCATGGATATTGTGAAGATGTGGGCCACTATGGTGTTTACATTCTCTGATTCCTTCAATGCAAGTGAAGCACATGTCATTATATTTTTTTAATTATATAGAATATTTTCCATGTATCCTAAACGGATGCTTTTTTTAAAAGTAAAAAGGGCCTAATCCTGGATGCCTCCCTCTGGAAAATCTCTTGAGTCAATTGGACTTTTCCCTGATCGAAGGCTGCAGGATCAAGCCCAAGATGTAGCAAACCATGTTCTTACTGGCATGAGTGATTTTCTTTTGTAGTCGTTAGGGGTGCAAAAGACCCATTAGGTCATCTAGTCAATCTCCCTGATAGGTAATAATGATGCTTGAATGATAGAAGATGTAGTACTGTAAGCAAGCTTTAGTCTTTTATGTGAGAAACTTAGAAGAAATGCTTTGTGCTGGATTAATAATAAAATATACCTACATGACTTTTGCAGTAACTGGTATTTTTCTTGTTCTAAGTATTCACATTTACTGAACTGTAACGTCCATTCAGAGTTTGAGAGGTAGGTCTTTCTAGATGGCTCTAGCAAGTTTAGTGTTTACACTTAGATTTTCTTTGAAATGCAAGTGAAGTTGAAAGGATTTTTAAAGAGTACAATTCTAGCTAATTTATTTGAAATATATGCTAAGGAAATCTACCAGTTTCTTCAAATGCATAGTCTCTTAGCTGAACACAGATTGACCAAGGAAATACAAAGCTTGGTTTCATTTTGCAGCAACACAGATAAATTTTTTTCATTTCATACATTATATTAATTTGTTTGACATTCCATGTTAAACTACTGTTGTGTTCAACTTCATTGCATGTATGCAACCATAGTCCATTGGATCATGTTGTCTGGAGAACATTAGTCAATAAAGTTTTAATTTAGTATAAATATATTTTTCTGACTGTCTTTTGCTGTTTTATATGTGCATATATCTTTGGTTTCAGCCTTACTATCCAAACTCCTTCAAATGTCATGAGCTTCAAAATACAAGTTATTTGCAAACTATTATTAAAAGGATAGTGTGTAGGATACTATAATATACATTTTTCAAGTAATTTTTACATATTGCCTAGATTCAACATTATGAAATCGCTGCCTCTGGTTTACATTTTCCCCATGTAATCAGATTGTTTGACTGACAGTTTCAATTTCTGGAGTGAAACCCTCATTCTTTCAGAGTCCATGGGAGAGAGGTACTGATTGTGCCAAGGCTGGGATTTCACATGCTGTCTGCTGCTTCACCATTTAGGTCCCTATCACAAATGAAGGCAGAGTGCTTGGCTTACCAGCATTGGACTCCAAAGGAAAGATGGTTCAAGTCCTTTTTTACTTGAAAAATCAAAATATAGTGGTTATGCAGTTATCATATAGCTTCCTACTTTAAAATTTGCTTGTTGTTTTAAGTCCAAATTCTTCCCCCTCTGTAAAGGAGGGGAAAACCAAGCAGGACAGTGGTATTGGAGTTACTGCTCAGAGAGCTAATACACAAGCACCAGCATAGGGAATGACTCTTTGAAGTATTCCTTAACTAATGAATCATATTTAAGACTTGTCCTAGTTTGCCTCGACAAAGGGAGAGCATTCCAAGTATTTTGTGAGGATCATGCTTTTAGAAAGGTGTTGCAAAAACACACATCTCTGAAGGTACTTCAGACAAAAACGAGGGTTCAAACAGAACAGGAAGAAAACCCAAAGGCAAAACCTCTTAAGTATTTAAAATTTGTGCTGATGTTTCATATAGAAGTATTTTGAAAACAGGCACATTCATTGTGAACCCCCCACCCTGCAACAGTAGTTTGAAATGTTTGTCAAGAGTAAAGTTAGAAGGAGAGGTTACAGACAGCCTAAAATCTACATGCAGGTCATGTAATTTAAAGGTGAACACACACTGAAGGTTATTCCCTAATTTAGACTTGTAATTTAAAGTAGAAAATATAGTAATATATTACTAAAGTAATAGTTTGAGAACCAGAACAACCCCTAATATTGGTCATTTTTAGATGATGTACTCATCATTCCAGAACCACTGCTGTCTACTCTGCTGCTGTGCTGCACAGCATCATCAGCTCAACTGCCCATTACCATTGTGCTGGTGTTTGCCTTGGAAGTTCTCTGCAGCTTGGTATTGATTCAAGAATTATAAAAATAAAAAATAATTTAAAAAAAAGGTGATGATGTAAGGGGTAGAGTTTTGCAACTCAAATCTGGGAGGTGATCCAGATCTGAAGTTACCTTGGCTGGTTAATGTGGAGTTCTGGATATGTCAGATGAAAACCTCTTCAGGTTTTGGTTGCTGGCTATTTCTACCCCACTGGGTCAGGACAACTTTTAATTCTTCTTGCACTTCTGTAAGTACCACAGCTCCTTTTTTCTAGAATGTAAACACAATAGTGCAGAAAATGGCATTTAGCTACCTTCTCAAGAACTATTTATCTTATAATTTCTCTTATAATAGAGACTACAGTCTCTATTTGCTACTAATCCAAACTTAGCAGGACTGAGCTGCCTACAGAGCTCATGAATTATCCTGAAATACAAGTTTTTCAATTGACTGTATTATATGAATAGTCAGATTGATCACAATCTCCTTGAAGATGTCTTCCTTTCCTTCTCATGCTGTTCCATCCAGCCACCCATTTGCAATTAGATCTGCCAAAGGACTCTTGAGAGGCCAGGTGGGATGCATGGCCCTTGAGGATTCCTCTGGACCAAAAAACCACAATACTCTGATGGTACAGAGCTGTTGAAGCTACTTCTACATTACTTTCAACAGCTGACATAGACAATAAGGTCAGAAATGTAAGTTATGTCTGAGGAATCACTGCTCTTCCTCAGTTCCTTGAAATTATCTGAGGGTCTTCCATTTTATTCTAATTTATTCTAACATAATGGCTCCAGAAACAGAAGGCTGTGAGATCAGCTCTGCAAAGAGGTGTCTGCCTTTCCCTGTCTTGAACCACGTGCTTTTGACTATGCCCAAGGACATATTCACACCCAGACTCTGTCAGTCCTGGAAAGTATGTCAGGTGTAAATTACATGATGCTAGCCCATCACTAGAACAAAACAGGAATAGCTTACTGGTTCCTGTACTTATTTAGAAGGTATTTTGATAGACACAAAAACAAAAATGCTTGTCTTAAATGCTCCCTGACGTGGCACTTCCACAAGACCCTAGGAAGCAATGCAGACACTGTGCATGTATTCATGGTTAGCATTAGCTATGGGTACTATGTCTTGAAACTGTTTAAATAGACACAGCTGCTTAGTAAAACAAAGTAAAACTGGTAAAAACAACTGCCTCCAAAATGGCTACCCTCATGGTAGGCCAAATCCTGTATCCAGTTTACTGGCTTGCTGGAATTTGCAATGCAAAGGCACCCTGGGCAAAGACAGACATGTTTCTACAGTGAGGGTTTTGTGTTAACTCCTTTTAAGTGCAGAAGAAGCAGTGCTGTAGAGGCAGAGTCTGGGACAGGCTGTACTGGGTTAGTAACACAGTCAAGGAACTCAACCAGTCAAAAGCAATGGCTTTCTGGTGACTGGGGACTCTCCCATCACTTCAAAACACCCAAACTTATTTAACAAAATAAGATATATGAGCTTAGACCAGTATAAAAGGGAAATGTTCAGACTTTTAAATTACTCCATGAAACAACCCTAGACCACAGTTCCTTCCTTTCCATTAGAAATGACAGAAAACGCTCATATGAATTCCACAGTTTCAGTCATTTAAATCAATGTAAAATTTCCTCTCTGTTTCAGATATAAACAGAAAGTTGTCTTATTGGCATCTCATTTTCGTTGATATAACTGCAAAGGGAAAGCTGAGGAGTGAAATCACTTTGCTTTTTCTCATCCTTGTTAGGCAGTTTTTCATATCCCAAACACCTGAGGGGTTTTTCCACACTGCTGAACGTGCCTCTGCTCTCAGGGGCTTTTCTATGAGCTTTGCTTGGGTGGGTGTCTGCATCCTCCTCTTCCTCCTTTTCCCATCTTTAATGTAAGCTTTGTAGGGGAAACCATAAGCAGCCCCAAACGTGCAAGAAAACATAATGACAATTGATAGCAGAAGAGTGCAATAATGGAATATGCAGTAGTTCTCTTTTACACGTCTGCAACTAACTGAATAAGAAACCAGCATGGAAAATAGCTTAAGGGATTAGAAAGGCCTCTGGATACTTTAGCATCTTAAAACCACTGGTCCTTGCTGAAACAGGCTTTTCAGTCTCAGTTTCTGCTGAGTCATAGTTTGCTGCCTTTGAAGGTTGAAGTAGCTTGGCTCAAATTTAAGTTGCTCTGGAAAAGTTCAAACCTTCTTAATGACTATATTTGCATGCTATTCTCACTGGTATTTACATATAATAGGGCACTCTCCACAGGGAGGCCTCTTCAAAACACAGGCTCTGCTTACACTTTGAATATCTGTATTCAAAAGGGAATATTCCAAATGATCTCTGCATCATTACTTCAAAGCCTTTCACTGGGAGTAATCTGCCATATATTTGGGAAACTCATCAGAGTTGTTTGAACACTGAATATACAGCCAACTGTAAGTTTGCCACCTGAGTTTTGTGTGTGGAGGTGAAGAAGTATTACTCAGGTAAGAGTCCTACCTGGTCTGACCTGGCATGCTTCAACTGAGAACAAAGAGTTTCTGTTGAGTGACATGAGGTGAAAACTCTGCTCTGAGCTTTGCTTAGTACCTTCTTCCATTCAAACCCCTCTAGTTTTATTTCAGGAGCACACAGAGGATCCGAGCCCAGCTTGGTGAGGTCTGGGACACTCTCTGAGGAATGTCATCCTCAGCCATCTTCTCCCATCACTCATTTCTTTTCTCCATGCCACCTCTGCAACACGTATTTAACACTTTGTACTGAAAAAGCTTGCTATAGTGATTATTTTTTTCCTTGCATCAGGTGCTAAGGAGCACTCAAATATCTTATCCTGCTCCATTAAATATCTATTAATTAACAAGCTGGCATTTTTGTTATTCCATTCATTCAGAATGAATTATATTAATTCCATTCATAATTAATCTCACAGGTGTTGAGAATGATAAATTTTGGCTGAAATCTTAGAAAGTAATTTCTTATCTCACCTCATGGGAGTCCACATTTGGTTCAATCACATTCTTTTTCATAGTATTTTATAATTAAGGAAGACAGCAGAGGAAATCAAAATGCTCAGTTATCTACCTTAACCAGATTTAGTGAAAGTGCAAGGACATGGATTTGGTCCAAATCTTCCATCTTAGTCTCAAAGGGACTCAAAGCTAGGCTTCCACTAATGATTGCATGCTATATAAATAATAATAGTACCTGGAATTGCATTGATACAGCACTTTTCATCTTCAAAGCACTTTGAAAACCCTGTACAATTAGTGTGCTATGGAGTTATCTCTTGTGATACTGCATGAACTCCAGTATTACACACTGTGGTAGCCAAAAAAGGGATTTAATAGCCACGGAGAATACACATAACTTCCATTATCACTCCAAGATGAAATTGAAAATGCTGAACAAGGGCATTTTAGTACTTCACACAGGAGAAGGATCCACAACTAGCAGGAAGCCAGTCTCCCCAAGATAAGGAAACAAGAATGTTTTCTTTGCTGGTAATCTTCTACTTCAGATCTCTAAACACATTTTACCTTGAACTATGTCTTAGTGGAGCTGGCAGCAGATCACAGGTAGATTATCTTATTCCATGAAGTCTTCATCTTCATGTGACTAGAATGCAACCATCTGGTTTTTATTAAAAAAGCTTTAATTTGAATCAAAAGGGGTGCAGACAAACTGAATATAATATTAAAAAGACATCTTTAGTGAGACTCTAGGGGAACAACTAACCAGAGTGAACCATTGGCAATTGACAATCCAGATGAGCACAATTTAAAGAATAAAGTATTTTTCAAGTATTTCCAGCTTACAACATGGCCTTGTTAATATTCAGAGCTTGCTCTTAAAACAATTTGGTATTTTCTGGAGATTTTATCCCAGCTTAAGTTTGCAAACAGCCTTTTCAGAGCTACACCATTAGGAAAATAGAAGGGAAAAACAGAGCAGTAGCATCCCATTTAATCTGGCAAATATAACAGCACAGAACAGAATATTCTGTATAAAGAAAACTTGGAGTATTTCTGAACTTTAGTAATTATCTTCCTCAGACCTGTATACTGAGTAGCATGTAGTTTCTCAGCAGTAAGGCTAATGTGCTTTATTTGCTTTTCCAAATAAGTTTTTCTTATAGAGATTTAATAAGGCAAATGGATACCCTTTTTAAGCATGTGTATGTTAATGGTCATCTGAAAAATAATAATCTTGAGACTAGTTTTCAAGAGCTGTGATCAATAATTGACTCTGCTTCCCATGCAGTTAATGGAGACATGCATCCACCACATGCCTTGATTTTTGCTACATTTTAAAATTAGTGTTTAAAAAAATAATTGTGTTCTTCCCTGTTTTATTTAAATATCACATGAAACCATAAACGTGTCAGAATGAGGTTTTTACTGGAGTGATGGCGACTCAATCTCTTTGCTTTTATTTTTACTGCTTATTCCATTATAAAATATATTAAATATATTTTTTGCACGTTTTTAGCTATTCCTGGACTACTAAGGAGAGGCCAGCAGATGACCTCAAGAGTATGAGGTACCTCCTAAAGCTTCCTTTTCTCCTTCCTAGGGTGCATCAGGACGGTTTCATCAGGACAGCCACAACAAACAGCTCCCTGCAAATAATAAATACTGCTTTGGGGAAGCAGCAGAGCAAGCAAAGGGGTGGGGAAGAGCAGTGAGATGAATCATTTGGTCAGTCCTTCCACATTTCCAGCAGGCACAGCTGTCTGTTCTCTAGCAAGACAATTTAGCCAGCTATTTTTGTAATGGTGGAGCTGCTCAGTGAAGAAGGAAGGAAAGGGAGTGTCTAGGCAAAACTACATGAGAGGTGGTGTAGGAAAAAAAAAAAAGTTGACAACCGGGAAACGGATGTTTGGAAAAAAAAAAAGCCTCGGACTGCAGTAGCTGTTCTGTGATCTTCCTATATGCAACAGTAAAGGAACTCTGAGTTTGAGATTACAGTGTGGAAGGTGTTGAAAGTGAGAAACTCAGTGCTTAAAAGTCTCCAGGAACTCGTGGAGTTTCTCTGGGGCTGCCAGTGCACTCTTTCAAAACATCTGATGAGCACAATATCTCAGCAGATAAATGTGGTTTGCTTCCCAGTTGTGTCAAGCTGTGTCTGCCCATGCTGAGGATGTCCAGTTCAAGGGGACGAGGAGGAAACTTCTTCTTCTTGTTGTTGTTTCCAGATCCAGACTTCTCATTTTTTCTGCTGCACACAGCAGACCTGCCCGGAGTCTCCTTTCCTGCTGCTCCATCTCTCAGGTTTTCCTTAGGCTCTTGGAGCTGTCTGCACTCTGGGGCACCTCACCTTTAAATGGCACTAGCTCTGCTCTTCTTTGTTCTGCTTTCCATTGCTCTGGGCCATACTTCAAGAAGCTTTTCAAACTCTGAGCTTTTCAGGTATTTGCTGTTCAATGTAAATAGACCATTGGCAGCGGCATGCAAACTGAGTAATTGATCTCTTAATTGTTAGATGTATTGGGGAAAAAAGGAAGACTCATTTTGCCAGTTTTTAGAATGAGAGTGTCAGAGAAATGATTCTTTTGGCACACCCATTAAGAAATTTACAAGTGAATCAACTATAGGTTTGTCTAGGTTGCATTCATCATGAATGTATATTTCTCATAGATATTTTAATTCCTTTATTCACTTCTGAAGAAACTTAAAACTGACATACATTTCCTAAATTATTTCATTAAGCTTCTGAGGGTGAGCTGATGTCACCTATGACACGTAGCATCTGAACTGGGACTTATCTGAGCTAATAGCAGTGACTGCAGGTCACTGGAAGAAGACTCAGGAAATCTTCAGTCTGTGATTGAATGACCTTGAGTGCTGGGTTTCCTTTCTGTAAAATACTGACTGTCCTCCCATCCCTTGTCTGCCTATATGTAGAAATCTGAGACAAGATGACTAGTGTTATGCAGAACTAAGCCACAGGGAGAGCTCACCTTTGGAGAAGGCATAGAGTTGTTGCTCTGGCCTGTCCACATTGTCCTCATGACAGGAAGATGTGGCCCACTGATCAGTCAGTTCCTGCAGAGTTTTCATGTGTCTAGCAGTTTTATAGAGCAAGTACTAATCAGTAATACAAAAAAAATTGTATAGAGAGAAATTCAACTACCAAAAACCCTGGTACACTTGAGAACAGTCTGTTGGAAAGTTTTCTGTTTTCTGTAAGCATTTCATATTGCAGGAGGAAAAAGGAAAGTGGAATTCAGTGAAATTCCAACTGAAAATGTTAGTGAAAAAAAGGAGCACACTCGTTTGGAAAAGATATCTCAGGTCCTTGTGGCAGCTGCTGTGTGGACTGTGCTCTCCTGGCTGGATTCCAGGCTACTTGAAAGGTCCTGTGATGCACCATGGCCATCCTGGAAAATCCAAAATATGCTGCACCAGAGGGAATATTTCTTTTCCATTCGTGAATATTCGTAAATACTCAAA
>WYEA01005604.1:81689-99782 GCA_033558465.1 Alcedo atthis | reverse complement strand
TCCCTTACTCTTATGTCCAAGGGATGTCATTGATTTGATATCTAGTCAGCAGGAAAAATAGAATTTAAGCTAATATATTTAGTTCTTGTCTACCATTGTTACTCATGCATATGACAATTGTTCCAGATTTAGCATTAGTGGCTGGTATGTACTAAACTAGTTAAATAGACAATTGGCTTGTTCATTGTGATCAAAGCACTAATAATAAGATCTCTTATTTCCCTATCAGTAATATTCTAATTGCCATAAAACACACGGCAGGTCAGAGTGCCAGCTTCTCATTTTTTTGTATCTTGGGTGTAATATAAGAGACAGGGGCTTGACTTCTCCCCCACAGCTACCTACATCACATAGTTTTTAACATACTTGTCTTTGGCCCTTGTGTCTCAGATTAGAAGCATGGCCAACCAACTGTTATTAACTATTGTCATTAAGCTGTGTGGCTGAGGCTAGCATGTTCTAGGGTGGCAGAGAGGCAGAGGAAGAGAAAGTGTGCAAATCATGGGCTCGTGTTTACTCTTGAGGACACAGAATGATGTCTAAATAGTTTCCCTTACTAGGTTAGATTTAGAGTATGAATTCCCACTGTCACGAGGTATGGCATTCCCATTAGAACAACTCTTCCAACACCAATAGCACTCCACAGGGAAGGAGGAGACATATAGTGCTGTATAGATTTTCCTCAGGGGTATTCAAAAGAACACATTCATGCTACTTAAACACTCTCCTTTAGTTTTATCCACAAGTCAGTTGGATTTTATGCAGCTGAAGAGGACTGTGTAAGTGTAGAACTAGAGAATGCAAAAGATCCTGAATGACCCTGAGTCACAATGAGGTTTAGAAAAGAGATGAGGTTTTCATGCACTTAAATTCAGTGCATATTATTAAGCTGAATGAATTGTCAGGCACCTTTGGGTGGCATCAAACTAGGAGGGAGAGGTCAGAGTTAGGTCTGCTTTGAGAAATGGTGCAATGATTTTCTCCCAAATTTTTACTTTGCAGGTGATCTATATATATACCTATATGCTTGCATCTAAGAGTTACAGAGTGATATCTTTCACCACCACTTGTTTTAGACCCTAGCTGCAGTAATTTTCACAGTAGCAGTAGTTTTCCTAGTCACACAAGTCTTCTTAAGATCCATCATGGGTCCATGAGCCCGAGAGGAGTGCTACTTCCACTCTTCTTAAAGCACTGCTTGCAAGCCCTGCTAACACCTGTACTGTCTTGGTGAACTCCTTATTGAGTAACTTTCCTGAGCAGGCTTAGCCTTGCTGAGTTTATGAGATTCAGCATGATCACGTTTGAGGTTATGTAACACCAGCAACTGCATCTTGCAATCCTCTCCTATATTGGGTCAAGAGGGCTTTTTTCAAGTTGGGTTTTTTTTCCCCTCTTTATAATTAACTACACTTTGATCACCATTTTGAAGGTATTTGTTCTTAACTTTGGTTGAACTTCTATTGTACAGAAGTCTGCGTCGTATGAATTCCAGCCTTTGTTAGGGATGGATTAAATTGTGGAGACTCTGACCCTGTGATACTACCATGTTTTTGCTAAGCTGTCCAGTGTGCCAAACAAAAGATGTAGCAAGTAGTTACAAAATCACATGGCTATTACACATGCTTTTGATTCGTGTTGTCTGGTGTTTATTTTGGGACAATTCTGTTTTTGAGAGTGGAAAAAACAGACTGTGAATAAAGAGGAGACCTACAATAAGTACATTCTGCTACACAATTCTCAAAAGGCTAATGGAGGGCTCCTCAGTGAGTGCCTAGGAGATAGGAAAATGATTTTCAGCAGTGAAAGAACAAGGTAAGGATATTCTGGGACACCATGACAAGTCAGAAACAGAAGGAGATTCACCCACTTGCGCAAAGCCTGAGTAATTTACTATTGCAGCTCCCAGTCTGTGTTGCCTCCCTCCCACGTAAGGTTTCTAGGTCACTGCCTCTGGTGTCACTAAACCACACAGCTCCACTCCCACTTCACCTCCCTTATCCTGGATGGTGGGACACTATTGCAACTTCCAGGAGATGTTGAATTAGCTGAGTGCAGCTCTGCTCCTCACTTCTCTCCGGGTTGCCCCACCCACAAAACCAGGTTGTAGGCAAGGGGAGGAGAGAGAAGAGATCAGACTGAAGGTCGAGTGAATCCAAAGATCTAAAAGAGCAGAATAACAGGTGAAAATCACATTGCAAGGGGTGCTAATGCCATTTGAAGATCAAACTCTTGTTAGGGATGTGCATTCAGCCCTAAAGTCCACAAAATATCGTCTAAGCTCTCTACTTACATTTTTATACCTGTGTACATCTTTAAGGCCAAATTCTGCCCTTGTACACATGTAAGACTCTGTTTATCCCATGGGGAGCTGCACTCACATATCAGAGGGTAAAATCTGGTCATATTTTCTAGATAGCAATAGGAAAAAGGGGAGGTCTTTCACTTCTAAAAACATTTACTGTATCCTAGCAATGTGCAGCAATGCTATGCAAGCCTGACAACAGGCAAATGGCTTTGAAAGATATTATACCTTACAGAAATATTGTAAAAAAAGACAATGTGATAACCTGTGAATGCCTGTAGGTAGTGCAGGTCCAAATAGTGTCTTTATTCTAAGCACAAAGTAACTCAGGTAAAATCAATGGAAGCTTCTTAAACACTTATGTTGGTATTGATGCAGAGCTCAAGAAAATCTGACTATCCAGAATGAAAACAGAGGAATTAAGTAGATATTTTGTTCTCAAGATTTTGTAACAATAAAAAAAATGAAATAAATTAAACCTACCATTTGTATGCATGTGTGTGTAAGCTTTCCTTCAAAAATCTTACATTGGGATTGATGCTTTACAGTCTAGAGGTTAAGTGGTTTTTCAAGTTCTTAAAAACAACTAAACTCTCTGCTTAAGCAAATCCAGTATGAATCAGCTGTTCTAATTGTCCAAGATAAAAAAATTAAAATGGGAAGATATGTGCTGAATGACCAGCTAAATGATCTTGTTACTATCAAGTATAGTTAATTAGGAAAAGCATTCTGAATTTAAACCTTGTTGGAATGAGATGTTATTTACAAAGGCACAGTGTGATTGCCTCTGCCTGCGATGCCAAGCTGACTTTTGGACAGATTGTGTGATCACCAGAGGACAACAGACAGGTGGGAGTCTGAAGATGACAATTTAGAAATGACAAAAGGCTGCTGCTTTCCACAAGTTCATCTTTCAGCCACCTGTAAATATGAATATAGAATAAAAGGAAATGGATTCTCTATGGAAACATTGCAACGATTTTCTTTCCATCTTCTAAAATACCAATGGATGTGCTCCTAGTCTTCATGATGAGGTTGTCCCTCTTCATCAACTTATTTTTTTCTGGTGTTGAATAGTACCATTCAGTCAGTATTTATCATTGTGCATTAGAGTGCTCTACCAAAGTCTGTAAAATGTGTCCAAAAGAATGTTTTAAGACCTATGATGAAAATTTGGGAAATATCAGACAAGGGAAGTCTAATTTACAGTACATATAAATGCAACACCTTGCTATGGCTTCATGTTTTATTGCCTTTCATATTTTTTGACTCAACAGGATCACACTCTGGAGCTCAGTGATAGACATGAAGGGAAGGAGCTGAATTTCCAGAGGGAATTGCAGCATCTCTGACCATGGTGACAGGACTCTTTGCTCAATCCTGTGAGCAGAGTTGATGCAACTTTGGAAACAATTGCATCTCATGGTGTTATTGAACAGCAGAGCAATTTATTTTTTTTTCTTTTATACATAAGCAACAGAATCATCAAGACTTCTTGGCAAGGATCAGATGATAATATTTAAAGGGCAGTTATAAAGTATTTATTAAAAAATTAAATTTCATATCCAACTGTCTTAAGAAAATGATCCAATAATTTCAAATGCATGCTTAGCAAAGAATTTGAGTATTCAAGACTTCTTCCTTTTCAAAATATTTAAGATAGAAAAAATAACATAATTTATTGAAACTTAAAGCCATTGTTCCTCTAAGTGCAGTTCATTTAGGTTCATCAAGAGAATATTGAGGCAGATACTTCACAGATACTTTTACATCTCTTAAATGTTTTACATCTATTAAATTACATCTGTCTCTGCAACAGAGTCATTATGGTTGATGCCCTATCTCATAACAAGTCCTTGCTGCTGCCTTCTGCAGGAAATAATATATTTTCCTACTCAGGCTGCTTCCCTTCTTATGAATTTACCAATGAATTGGCTCATCCTCTATGCCCAGTGATTTTGTGGCACCTCTTTTTTTTTTTAGAGTCCTCCAGAATTATGTCTTTAATATAATTATGAAACTTCTTCACTGGTTAAAAATGTGTGCTGAGCCCAAAACCAACACTGGCACATCTGGGATGTCTATGTTTTCTGGCATCACTTTCTAGTACAGCCACATAATAATTAAATATCTAGCTGATATCACACCCAGTCTGGATGGCTGCTTTATCAGATGCTAAATAGCAGGAAAACATACCAAAATAGCAATGGCAAGCTCTGCTTTATATGCTAACCACAGAATGCATCATACAAAATAAGACATATAGCTCTTACTTCTAGTCAAAATAGCATACACATGTCTGTGGTGGTGAAGTCACTGAACAGATGGCAATGGGGTCCCAATAACTGGGTTCTAGGAATTCCCCTGGAAGCTCTGGTGTTGAATAGAACAATTCCTGGAGATGGATGAGCTGCCAGTGACATGACATTTTCTTCATCTAGTTACTAAGACAACGTGCTACATCTGACAATGCCAAGTCAGGGGCTGCAGTTTCTTTTGCCTTCTTATTTCTCTCTTCAATTTGTCTCTCATGGTCTATTTCTGAGTTGCTACTCATCACAGCCTATCTCATCACTATCCTCTTTCCCACTGACACAGGTAAGGATAAACAAGGTCATTCACAGATTGTTCAGTCAAGACAGACTCTATGATTTCTGTCTGCCCTTTGTTTTTTCTTGATGCAGATTTCCTGCATTAGTTCACCCCACCACAGAGCTGCACAATGCCCGGTGTCTCTGGACAGTGAATTATTCAGCCTTGTTATGCTTCTGCCACCCCCTTTTCATTCAAATCTCCTTTACCTTCACGTGGAATGGGATTAATAAAAACTGTGTTGCACACTGAGGTGATGGGTGTGGCTTAATTCCCTGGGTGTGTCTCTACTGCTGCTTTATTTGGGATCAGGGCATGCTTTTAAAGTGGACTTCATCCTTTGGTACACAGCAGGGAACAGTCACAGCACGCTAGCAGGAGGTGTGCTCAGCTGGAGGACACACACCAGCTGCATGTCTCATATGGTCCAGTCAACAAGAATGGGTTAAAGCTAATCCAAAGTAAAACCCTCAAAATATTTAGCATTGGTGGTGTTGGGTCTGCAATAAGAAGTGGTTTGTTCTGCAGGTCCATTCGTGTTGTGACTGGATACGTGAAGGAGACCCAGATATTCTAACTGACAGTTGCCTTTGTGATCCTTGGATCAACACAACAGCAAAAGTATGAAGGTCTGTGTGCATTTCAGAGAATAAATACAGCCCTTTGTGAGTTAACCCCAAACTTTGGCTTTGTTTCACTGGACTATTTTAGTGGGAGATTCCATAGTTTATATAAGAAAGTTTACCTTAGAAGATCTAATAGCAAATGGAACCTGCTTCTGCACTTATGTAAATAAAATCTATTCACGCTGAGCTAGTTCTGGTCCACAGACATTAACCAGCAATGTTTATTTTTTTATAGCTGGCAAATTTCCCTGAAATTTTCATTTTGAATAGATGCAGAAGGTTAACACCAGTAGTTTATTTTGATATTCACTCTATACACATCCTCAGATGCTAAGCTACACTTTGGGGTTACAGCAGAGTTAGTTTTCAAGACTGTTCTCCAAAACAATATTTACCTTACCCCACCATGTGCTTGAGATGGAAATATAGATGGCAGCAAAAGAACCCTCAGATATTGTCATTTTGTCTCAGCACTTCTTTGTTTTACATCATGCCAGTTTTACCTGTGCCATCTTCTGCTTCTTATTCTACCTTCATGTCCTCCACTCTGATATAATTCTCTCTTTGCTATATTACTTTTGATACAGAGAGAAATGAAGAATCAGGCCTAGGGAATTCTTTTACTACTTGCTCAAGTTTCTAGTTTTTCATTCATCCTGTAGAAACCTGTTGCCTCTGTTTCCCTTTGCTGCTGACACTACAGACACCCCTGGCTTTCTGAGTGGTGGCAAAGCATTGCTCAGCTTCGTGCTCATTATTTTATATGCTGGCTCTGCTCAGCTAGACCTCATACCAAGAAAAGACTCTCCAAGTGCTTAAGCCAGCAGGAGGTGGTGAGGAATGATGCAACAAATATCTTTCCACTGAGACAGTCAGGTTCCCTCTGTGCTGTACACCAAGATTTTCACTAACTTGTGAGCTGCATCTGAGCTTTGTCACATCAAAGTCAGGATTTGAGCTCTATTTTTAGGATGGCATTTTGTTTGGCTAGAGTAAGGACAATTTTCTTTTGCTCATGTTTTAATTAAATAACCTTTAAGAACGGGAATATTCCACCCCAAACAATGCTTTGAGCAGTGATAATGCATAGCATTTATTAAAGACTGTGCTCTTCTCAAGCTGTTTGCAATAGACAGCAATTTAATGCAATGATAGAGGTGGGATAATCAATAAAGGGAGGAAATATTGTTAATCCTTACACTAAGTAGCAAGATAAACTGTAATCACAGCTTCAGATGTTACATTAAGCAGTGATAAAAATAACCAACAAAGAGAGTAACGAAAATATATTCTTGCTGTCAGATAATAATTAACTGCTGGTTATCACACACCCCTATAAATGTCACCTCCATGTTTGTTTGCACTAGTCCTAAACTCAAGCAACTACTGAATGAATCCTTGAAACAGGAATCTCTTCCCACTCCACTGTTGCAGCTGCAAGTTTCCTTACACTGAGTAAATATCCTCAGCACTCTTCTAAGGAACCATTGGTAGGGACTGGTAAATAATTTTTTTTTATTCTCATGTCACTGTACTGCTTCAAAGTGCTTGGAGTTTCAGTTTTCAGTGTATGATGTGGATGCAATAGGATGTATCAAGACTTTTTTAGCAGGAACAAGCAGGCATTCACACCTTGCAACACTTCATCAGCTGGCTAAAATCAGACACTCAACCTTCAACATGTATTTTAAAGAAAATACTTAATGCAATGGAAGACACCAGAGTGAGATAATGTCTTCTTTAACACCTATCTGCAAGAATAGTTACCTAAGAAAGTGTAGATGCCTAAAAAGATAATCCTGTTACCAGACAAATCTTACAACACTACAGTATATAATCACTTGAACACATTGAACATTACCCAGCAATAGCAAAGTGTTGAATGGATTTATTGGAAACAAATCCATCTCATTTTTCCTTGGTAGATCTGTTAGTCAAGGATGAATCAGTATACAATCCAGAACTTGTTTTCAAGAAGGTTTTCCAGGCAGTCCTATCTGCTTTTCTTAAAACTAAACTAGGAAAATCCAATGTAGATGAGTTTACCACAACATACACAGGGAATAGATTTTGCTTCTTGGTCTAGTTCTACTCGATTTTTTTATGAGTGGCTTGGAAGATGAAGTAGTGGATCTTCAAATTACACTAGCAGATTGGAGTGCCAGCACTTTGAAGAACTGTGTTCTGAGTAGTAAAAAACAGGCCAGTGTAATTTGTCACAGGTATCAACTGAATAAATACAAACTGGGTGAGAGCTGTCAACCTCATTAATACAAAATGGGAAATATTTATGTGGGATGTAAGACAGAAAAGAAACATGAAGACTATACCACCCCTGAACTATACCTAAACTGATTGAGCTGCATCATATGACTGAGGAAGACAAATCTCACTGTAGCATGTATTACCATGAGTATCTTATTTTCAGATGTGGATGGCTGTTCTGTTTTATTCTGTTGGAATTGGAAAGACTCAGCTTGAGTACTTTGTCCTGTTTTGGGCACCACACAGGAATTATAAGTGGTACAGAAAACAAGGCACACGAGGAAAGGTCAAGACAATTGGTTGGTTTTAGTCTATTAAGAGAAGATGAGAACAATATGAGCTAGCTGTTCTCCATGTTCACAGGGGATTGGCAAGAAGGTGTTGATTTAATTAGCAGTGAAAATTTTCACTGAAAGGCAGTGATGTACAAAACAGGTCTCCAATATAGTGTGTGCAATCCACTGCCCAGGACTGTGCAGCATTGAGATGTCTCTAGAGTGGTCCAAGGAACTGAGAAGGGAAAAAGAACAAGGAACAAGGAACTCAGAGAAGGGAAAAAGAACATTGGTTTGACAGCCTGTCTGCTCTTTCTCCCATTCAGCTTTCATCAAGAAAAGATATTCCCAGTGGAATTCAATTTGTGACACAGAATTTCTATGCCATACCCATATTTTCCACCTTCAAAGGGTTAATTTGCCCTTTTCCCATGGTTTCAGTGTGCTGTCTTCTTGCTCCTCAGAACTCATGGCAACCATTCTGTTACCATCAGCCTCTCATCTGGGGTTTATTGCTCACATTCCCATTTTACGTAATCTGAAAAAACATTCCCACATTGAGGAGTATGCAACATACTGATAACAGCTAAAAAGAAAAATATTGACATTAGCCTGGTAGTGATAATGCAAACAAATAAATGTTTAGCTGCCTGTTTCATTGCAGTGTAGTCAAGAAATGCTGTGCAACCCAAACCAAGGTGTATCACCAGAAGATTCTGTTCTCTTCAGTCCTTTCCTGGCTCCAAAACTATGTACTAACACAAAAGCAGAGTCTTAGGTTCTTTCCACATGTCTGGACAGGCCAATGCCTCAGCTCATCTTACTTCAAATGCCACTGTAAAATACATCTGTGCTGTAATGCAGAAAAGGAACCTGCTGTGCAATAACACCTTATGTAAATTGTGACTTGTGGTTGTTTCTACAACTCCACTAAGCATTACAAACACGTTTCACCCCTCCACTTCAACTGGTCACTGCCTGCCTTAAACACCTGCCCTGTGTCTGAGATTGCAAACTTTTCAGGTCAGAGTTTATGTGAAGTCTGTACAATGCCTCAGCCACTGCTCTCCTGCCTCTCGTTCCCATTGGTACTGTAGTAACCACACTGGATGGTTCAGTTATGCAAATCCAGTCTGTGTTTAAACTCTTCTTTGTATCACCTTGAAGAGAAAAAAAATTCCTTTCAATCCAGAGTTATCCCCTGGGATCTTAACACACCATGAACATATAAACTGCAACGTTAATTTCTCTTTCTTTGGCTCTACTCCTATCTTCCCAGGAGGTTTCTGCAGTACTTATTAGGCTGTTTCTGTGGCCCTCTCCACCTTTTTGCTCTTCTGCTAGCTCCTCCTTCACTGCAACTACCCCTCCCTCACTGAACTACCCCTTGCTCTTCTTAGGCTGCCTCATGGCTTGATGCCATCCTCCCTAGCAGCCACTTCTGTTGTCTGTGTTGGCCAGCTGCCACCACCCACATCCTAGAATTTCAGACATGTACTTGCACATTCCCAGCTCAAGGTTTCTCAGCAGAGTAGGCAAAATCAAATTTGGCTACCCCAGCAAGTAGACCAGTCATGTGCAGGCACTGTTGATAATGTTTTGTAATGATCTTCTATTCTCTTTGGTACTGACAGTCCATATCAACCTCTTGGCTGCCCTCAAGCCAAGAGAGAGAATGCCAATTAGAAAGAGCCATTTGTTTCCCCATCCAGCACAACAGGGTCCTGGTCAGTGACTGGAGCTCACAGACACGTCCTTGTTAGCATCTCAAGGCTTCTCTTTTCCATTGCAACATATATGGTTTTTAACAAGAACAACAGATGAAGTTACTACCAAACTTTTATTCTGATCATTAGGCATTTCTTCTTTTTCTTTTAACACTGTCAGATCCAGTTGTCACTCCTCACAACTTCAGTCACTCTAAGTCTATGCCTTTTAACCACTGCCTAAGAATTATTTTATTTTATTTTTCTGGTTATTTTGTCTTTTTCAACAGATAATCCTTGAATCATCATTCATGATGCTCAGTCATTTTTCCATGTCCAACATTTTTCAGCCCAGTACATCATATAATAGGCCACTACTGTTTCAAATTTACCCCAAATACATGATATTCTCAGATTAATTGTCCACCTAATTCATAGAGAAGATCACTGGAGTCTGTGGTGACCTCTAATGGCTATAAAAATCCTTTGCTGAACACCAGAACGGAGGGATTTTTGGGTTTCCCACTTTTCAGTTCATCTATGGACAGTACCTTGAAGACTTCTAGTGCTATTCTTTTTTACTCAAACTTATGACTTTGTAATTAGAATTAATCTAATGGTTCTTTTACACTCCCGTGTCTTTTTCAACTATTATTTGAATACCCTGAAGGAAAAAATGAAACATGTAGAAGGTCAGCAGTATGCAGGTGCCCTCAGTCATGCTTCTTCACTCCCACTGATGATAATCTAGAGGCCTGAACACCTGGCTGAAGTTAGCACATTCATAAATGTCAACCAGCTAAAACTCACAGAGAAAGAAACAGAGTAAGTTCAGGAAATGGAAAATATTTGGCAGAACTAAACACAATATTTCCCAGAGCTCTGCTCTGTCAGATAACCAGCTGTAGTTATCATATTTATGGGTTTGAAGAAGCATGCTGGTTTTGTTGGTGAGAGGCAGAAGATCTAAAGCTACACCTCTGGCAACATGGTCACAGTGATTTCCCTGTGTTTCCCTGGAATTTCCAGCAACTTGCAGCATATTTACTGCAGCATGCTTGGGAAGAAGTTGCATCCACCCTGGAAAGAGTCTCTACAGCAGCATTTGTGCCTGCAGCAAGACTGGAGATCTCATTGCTCTGCTTGTTTGGCCAGATGGCTGATGTGTGACAGTGTGCTTTGAAGTCCCAGGTCTCCAGCTGGAATGAAGGAACTTCAGGCAAGAAGTACCTGCATGTAAGCTCTTAATAAGGGTCATTAGTGAGAACTCTTTTCATTTATTAAAATGTAGCTACATGTCCAGGCAGTGGCAAATGAAAAGGAGGGCTAGGCAGAAACCACAGCTGGCATTTTAACACCATGGCACACAGATGAAAAAATAACCCAGAAGTCAGAAAAGAGCCTGCTTGGTGAGTCAGTGTGTGTGTGGCTAGAAGAGAAAACAAGAATTGTCTTTACCACATACAGGACTGGACTTCATGGCAAGGCTACAGGACTGCACTGGAATGATGAAATGGCAGACCTTGCTGATTCTTGGCCAAGTCCCAAAATCTCTTGCTGAAGTTTCACTCTCTGAAAGACACTTTGAAGAAGGAGAATAAACCCAAACGACTTGGGTTAAGATTTGGCCTCTTACAACCTCCTGATTATCTTGCCATTTTATAGAAAAAAATTGTAGTATACGAACCATTTACTGAGGGGAAAAAAAATAAAGCTCTTTTTTTTAAAAAAAAATTGTCAAGCTTGATAAAAAATAATATTGGCTAAACATTTCAATATATATCTGCAATTATTTCCTCAGTATAATGATTAAGTCAGCTATATTTTTTTTTCTACTTGACTCAGCTGAGATCTCAAAAGCCCCAATGTTTACAAACTTTTACCTGAACAGAGCTGTTTTATGAACATAAGATTAGTAATCCCCTATAATTTTTCAGAGAAAGCCACTGCGTGCTCATTAACTGAGAGGACTCATCTTCAATCCTTTTCAAGACTAATTTTCATAATGGTTGACTTTTACTGGCACAGAAGTTACTGGAAAACGAATACACTGGTGGCAGTTTCAGTTCTTATTTTCAGCCCTGGAAAAAAGTTTCAAGCAGCAATTTGAACGGTGCAGGAAATCCACAGATGTAAGTGTGAGCTAAAAATGGCATTACTTGGAATTGTGGTTTGGGACAGAAGCACTGGGCACACAGAAGAATTCATACTCAGGGTGACAAAAAAAGAGGAGAAACACTTTGAAGAAGCAGTGAAAGAGTAGGAAGATCATTACGTTCACAGAATAAGAAAGGGCATGAATTTTTAAGTTTTACTTAATGCAAAAACAAAAGAAAATGGTAAAAGACTTGAAGAGATCGATTTATTTTAGTGAAGAAATCAATTAAAAATGAGTTTTAAAGCAGGTTCTTTATTAAGAAAAAAACCAAAAACCAAACTGTAAGATCTGAGCTATAAAAAAGAGAAAGTAAAAAGCTACTGACTGTAATTTCAAAAGAATTTTCTTATACCAGACAACTATCAGAAACTGAAATGTGAACAATGGCCTCCAATAAAAAAGCATCAAGTTTCCAGTACTTCAATGTTTGTGCAGGCTGGAATTTATTTTTATCAGGTAGACTAGAACTATGCTAATTCACTACTCCATGGTGGGGAAAAAAAGGCTTATAGAGAAAATTTTCAATGCCTAAATGCTTGAAGAACCAGATTCAGAAGGATATTAGCTGTAAGGGTGACAAAAGGTTTTGTCAGCAAAAAGTCTGGTGTTTTAAAGGTTGACAAATGTAATGGAAAAAGTTTTTGTAGAAGCTAAGTTCATCTTTTTAAGGAAAACTGGAGCAATAGCAAATATATTTTTGACAGTAATATAAAAACAAGGAAAGAAGAGGCTTCTCATTAAACATATGGCAGTAATTAGTAAGAACTGGGCAGATAACATAGGTTTGGCCCCTGAAGTAATGGAATGATTTGCCTCTGAGTTTGGTGGGGAGGATGATGTGGGACATGAAAGCTGGGGTGGAGGAGTTAATGGAAGCAGATTCCTCCAAAGGTGAGGAGAACAAGGAGTAGAGAACTTGGTTTGTTCAAAACCTCCCCAAAGGTCAAAGAAATGTTCCAGAGCAAAGAGCACTCTGTCTTCACTACAGCAACTGACAGCATTTCAAACCTCCTTTGTAGCCATGAATTCAGCCCGTGAGGCTCTGCAGAAGTGATTACCTGCCACAGAGGAGTTGCCTAGTGGGAGGTGTGCTGCTTATCCCAGTGCTCTTCCACACACAAGCCTGCATTCTTCAAAAGCATCTTTTCCACTGGCTTCTTCCCCACGGAGGCCAGTGCTTGGGTCAACAGGAAACTTGGGCTCAACTATAATCTGCTGGTGAAACATTAAAAGACTTCTGGTTGCCTCTTGTTATTGTTATTTCTTTAAGTGAAGGGAATAGCAGGAGGCTGTGGACTGTGAAGGTGTTAGCTAATCAGAATTGTGTACTTTAGGAGTTTAACAGCAAGCATTCAAGAGTGATTTTAGCAGGAAAGCTTCATTTTGAATGCTTTACAGCAAATGTACAAGAGAAGACTGACAAATATTAAGAAGAATAACGAGTAGAGTGAAGCAATTTTAACAATTAATAGAAACAATTAAGATTAAATAATTATAAGCAAAGTTAAAAAAGAATTACAGCATAAAACACACACATGAATGCTATGATGAATGTAAAAAGAGATTGCATATTCTATTATAAATGTTTAGTGCCTTTATTTTTAACATTGTGGTTTATATTATGGATGTAATGACCTTTCAGAAATGGCAGATAAATGACAATTTCAAACTAAGAATTTTTCAAGTACTTAAGGAAAGTTTGAATGCCAAGTTTTCTTATTATTTTTATTGCAGTATATTTACATTAAAAGCTACAGATATATAAACTAGAGCAAAGAACCCTTTACTCAGAAATATCATTTGTTTGGAATTCCTTTGGCTCTGCTCTCTTACTGTGATATGAATATATTTAAATAATCACAATAAATCTAAGAAATAAAATCACTATGCTAACAGCTTAATGTACATAGTATTTTGCATAATATTTTATGTTTAAAGTTACCTTTAAAATTCAATCGATAGAAAAAAATGCAATAATTTTAAGTCTATTAAAAATATTCTATCTAGGGTATTATTTATTGATAAAAATTAATAGTCTGTTTTGTACCTTTTGCACCTATCTTTATGATAGAGGTATGTATCCTCTCCTGATTATTTTATAATTATTATTTATTTTTGTGCTACTGCTGGTGAATGTATTTCATGAGACATAGATGTCCTTTCAAGATGGGGGCAAATGGATGAAGTGTTGCTCTGGTAAGACACAAATGACACTGATATGAGATGGCCATGATCTTTTTCAGATTGCTCAGGAATAATTTCAAAAGAAAGTTAACAGACACTTTGGAATAGAAAAAAGCCATTTCTGGGAGGCATTTTGTGCAACAACATCAATACTTAGCACCACTGAAATTTAGAATGAGCACCGTAATGATTATCAATATTTGAAGGACCCAGGTCGAACTTAATGGCCACACTGAAGTTGTTCAGCCTCACTGACATCTTCAGTTGGTGCAAATAAATCTGATCACTGAAATATATTTTTCTGTGATCACATGGAATAGCTGAGGTGCTGTGGTATGATGGTGCTGCTGAGTGGTGACATGAATTCAGGGCAAAGAATATCACACTGAACAACCTAATTCAAGTCATAACAAACTCTTATGTGTGTGTGCTCCTGTGCTGTCTGCAGTTTAATATACTTTCTAAATTTTATGTTTCCTTCTAGCAGCTGCTCTGGAGTTAGGAAAGATGCTATCATCTGCTGGAACTCTGGTGTGCTGTCAATGACATAATTCACCATTGATATGTGAGTTCATGGTGAAGCCTCCTACCAAAGGCTACTCTGCTTTTGATCAGTTCATGACTCTGTTGTCTGAGGCATTACATAAAGCCCCTTGGGCAGAGCAATTAAGCTAGTCAAAGCATTGGTATAATGCTGGATTGCTGGGAGTGCTGTGAGTTGGCCACACACTAGATTTATGATGATCTAATTCAAATTTGTGCAGCTGCATGGCTTTGTATAATTTTATTTGCTTTATGCTGCATTTTGTGTGGTGTTGGAGTAATATCTGGTATGTCCAGTGTTTTAAATACTTTTATTATTATTATTATTATTTGGAAATTGTTCTTAAATTAAAATAAGAATCTAGTAGAGTGAGAAAGAAATCAAAATGACAAGCAAAGTAGACACATTTACCTACTATTCATCAGTCATGAATTTCCAAGTGTTTATAAGCTTCTGGCCAGAGTGGCTGTCCTTAAGTGAGGCTGATGTTTCCTAACTGTTTCTATAGTAATGTCCTTCAGTCTCAGTTAAATGAGAATCTGTTCTGCAAACGCTGGCAGTGGCATGATAGCTGCATTTCTATGACACAGCTCTTGCAGCAGGTGGGACTTGTGCCAAGTGTGGGAGAATGATGCTGCAGATTTTCAGCTGGAGTGCACTGTGATTTATGTCAAAGGTTGTAGTTGTGCTTTGCTTCTTTGCTGACACCAGTTGGGGTGAGGGAAAGTAGCCAAGGGCTGATATTTTGACAGTTGAGCTGCTCCACATCAAGGGTGGGCTATAAAGAATAATACAGTAAAAAAAATGAGACTAAGTGAACCAGAAGCACAAACCTCACTGGATTTCAGTAGGTTGCCAATCTGTGTCGTCTACTTGAGTGAGGAGTGGAGCTGCAGGGACTGTCCAATAAAGGTAATGGGGAATTTCAACACAAGTAGCCATCTATGGCATGGAAAAGGTTGAGCATAGGTGCACTCCTTGCAGGCAGGGAATATTGATTGCAGTTTGTAGACAAGGCTTCATTTTCAATCAGCGTGCAAAGCTGTCCTTGCCACTCTTTGTTGAATGTCTTTAAGCAGTAGAGAAGCTATTTAACTGCTTTCCAAATGAATTATGTTTGTAGGGGTTTTAGTGCTCTTAAGGAAGCAGCATGCAAAGCTATAATGGGATCTGTGTAAAGAAGAGGCTGGGACTAGTTTCTGTGTTCACTGATCTGTGTATTTTTTGTGGGATTAATTTGCAGTACTCTACATGTTTCATGTCTTGAACTGGCCACACTGCTGCAGTTTTTTTTCTTTCTGACTGTTTTTTTGAAGTCTTTTTTCTTATCCTGTAAAAAGTGAGGATGGCTCTAAGTGTCTTTTAAGGGAATGAAGCTAAGCACCCATTCAGAACTGTAATTATAAGGCTTCTCACAAAATTGCCACAAGATAAAAATGTCCAGCTCGGGTTCAACTCAGTTCAGAGATAGTCATGCATGGTTCTTAACTTCAGTGGAGATCATTGTGGCATAAATGTTTTTTTTAGCCTGCTTGCTTAAGAAGATGATAAGGAAAGGTAAACATAAGTGTTTTGCTGAATAGGAGTAGTGCTTCAACTATTGTGTTGAGTGAGTACCTCTAAAATAAAACTTATGTTTCTCGTGACCTTGACCATATTATCAAATTCTCACTTTCCTAGCAAGATAATGCTTTGAAGACTGGGGTAAACAAATCAAAGTCCTTGAACATAAATCTGCAGGGTGGTTTTGTTTGGTGGTGGTGGTGGTGGTTTGTTGTTTGTTTTTATTTTTATTCCATCTTTCCTGGGATTTGCAATTTTCTTCAGCATGTCATGTGATGGAAAATGTTAGCAGAGCTGCCCTCAGATGGGAATCTGCATTCACCACAAAATCAAGCAGTGTGGAGGCTGGAGAATGATAGTAAAAGCACCACAAAACGAGCACTGAGTAACTCCAGTTCACTTTGTCCCACTGTAATGGGTTACCTGGTGACTAGAGCAACAACATCACCCTGGTGCCCAGCTAGGTTTATTGGAGGAGGAACCCAGGAACAGGACAAGTGCACTTTTGTAATGAATCATCAAGATTCCCTGAATAAAACTGAACAATAAAATGTCTGATGCCAGGTGGGTATTTTTTTGAACTGCTGATTGTAACTTAATGGTAAGCAATAAAAATATTTAGCTTTCCAGAAGCACCTCATTATGTTCAAAGATGTGAGTGAACATAAAACACACTTGGGAAGGATCACTGAGTACTATCTGTGGTGGTGTTCCCAGACAGAACCAGCACACCTGTCTTAAGCAGATAGAGCTCTCCTTGAAACCAGTGGGAGCTGCTGTGAGAGCCAGAGCTGGGTATGGGTGGATGTGACAAATATCTGAGAATAGGACAGAAAATTCCTATCACCAGTCTCATGCTTTAACCATCCTCTTTAGCAGGAAAGCTTATCCTTCACTGTATGATCCCATAAATGTGTCTTATTCCAAAGAAAATATTGAGGTTTTTTTGGGAGACCAAAAAAAGAAAAAAAAAAGGAGAACTTTAAGTAGTGTTACCTAATCATCCTCCCTTCCTCTGGATGTTCTCAACTCATTGATATTGCACAGGCTGTGTTGGAACAAACAAATCAATCATGCCATGCCACTATTACTGGCTCAGCTGCTCTCCAGCCAATGATAAGTTGCCTGGATTGTTGTTTTTTTTTTTCCTTTAAAAAGAATGCATTTCTTCATAGTGGGAGAAACACCATCAGTCTTACTAATGTCAGTGCAGGTGCAGACACTACACAGTGCCATCCTCCCCTCTTCACATACCCTCATATGCCTGTAAACAAGCTGAATACTAAGAAGTGTTTTCCCCTCTGTGATGTGGTCCTTCTTCCAGTACAATCAATAAATGAATAACAGTAGTGGAGCTGCAAAATCCCATGGAGTAGGAGAAATGTGGCAAAGTGGGCTAACTGCAGGATTTATTTTCAAGTTAGGAAACCCAAATCCCCTCAAAGCCATGTTCTGCAGCAGGATCATAGCTTTTGTTTATAATACTAAGTGAATGCTGCATAATAGTACTTTTGCTGCTAAACCAGTAATTCCCTTTTCTCCTTTTCTGCCAGATTTCCTGTTATGCTGGTGAGTTCTGCCTGTGTAAGAACTGTGCATGTATTTCTTCACCTATTTAAGACTTGTATTTTTCACAAATCAAAGTATATTTTTGAGATAAATCAGAATGTTAGGTCTGTGTGCTACCTTCAGATATAAAAGTATATGAAAAGGAACTAAATAAAGAAGAAAAGTCATTGGCAAAGTACTGTAATCTGAAGAATTTGATGCATATATTATATAGGTGTATATATGAATCTTAGGATCATAGAATGTTTAGGGCTGGAAGGGAGCTCCAAAGGGCATCTAGTGCAGCCCCCTGCAGGGAGCAGGGAC
>WYEA01005604.1:51790-66110 GCA_033558465.1 Alcedo atthis | reverse complement strand
GGCCTTTTCCAAGCAGTTCCCTGAGCAGGCCAAGGTTGGCCTTCCTGAAGTCCAGGGTAGCAATCCTGCTTGTGGCCCTGGGCCTGCTGCCTGCAGTTCTAAACTCCACCATCTCGTGGTCACTACAGCCAAGGGTGCCTCCTACCATCACACCCTCAACCAGTCCCTCTGTGTTGGTCAGTACATGGTCGAGCATCACTCCTCTCCTTGTCAGTTCCTCCAACACCTGCATTAGGAAGTTACACCTGCATTAGGAAGTTCCTGTGGAAGTTTTATAAGTACAGAACCGAAGACTGATACAAAACTCTTTCAAGTCAAGCAGGGTCTTCCAAAAAAACCCAAACCAAAACAGATCTTTTATGGAACTATATGGATCCAGTCTTGTAAACAGGAAATGAAAACAAATATTTTTCAACAAATTATCTTCAGATGTTATATTATTTGTAGCTTGGTACTAAAAGCACATCCTTCAGTAGAGAACTGTGTGTCAGAGATCTCCACCATTAGGTGATTTTTCCACTGAGATTCCTCTCATGGAATTCTATTGTCTTAGTGTATATTTCATGCCTTTTTTTCTACAGGATAGTGTTTTATTATATCTATTCTATATAAGAACTGAAAATATAAAGTCATTAAATGTAAACTAGATTTTCATAAATATAGGAATGATAAAGAGGGAATAGATCAATTAATCTTGCAAGCGGGATTTGGAGTCACAATGTTAAACATTATCAACCTGATTATTGATATAAAGGGAAAAAATAAATCAATTGCAAAATGTTTTCATACAGCAATGTTTTTCTATTTATGCAGTGTTCAATCAGGCTGTAATTGTACCAGCAGCTACCCTATCATTTGGAAAATGTGGATGAGTTAAATTCAGATACTCTTGTAAACTGCCAGCCAGAAACAACAGTTTTGCCATTTAAGGTTGTTTGGTGCAATAAACTTATTGATATGGTTATAAATCAGGACACATAGAAACCAGATCTGCAGATAGCCTGCAATTCTCAGGAGATTTGGAAACAGAGGTCAGAATCCCTTTTAAGAAGTCCTTCCAGTCATTGCAACATTACCTTGAAGGTAAAATAGTATTAATGTTTCTGGAGATTGAATTTTTAAAATAATGGATTTTGGTCATATTTCCAGGAGAATATTGAGTCTAAATTATGGCTTGTGGCATAAATAATTTAGATTATCTGAAGAGTAAAGATAAAAGTTCAGGATTATTTTTTTTTCATAAAACTCTTAGCTGCAGGTCTGTGCTTGGATCCCATTTAATTTTTTATTTGGTTTAATATTACATTAGAGTATACAGGTTAGTCAACACACAGCCTCACATCTGGCAAACAACTGAGCCAAATAATGAACCTGCAAGCACTCTCTGTTGGAGCTTCCCTTTCAAGTATGGGAAAGGTGATGGACTTGTTTGATGAAAAAAAAATCCCACATATTTGTGAACAGAGAAATTACAAGACAGATGGTTTTTAATAAAGAAATTTCCTTTAGATTATTACTGATCATCATAATTACTTTCAGGATGAAAAATATCTCTTCCTGAGAAAGCATTTGAAGAGAGACAATATTCAGGGTTGCCCCTGAGGTGTCCTAGCATTGCTCTTTTCTGATCTGTTTTCTAATTCTGGTCTTCCATTCATCAGTGATTTCTCTCTACTTTTGGTTGATGGAGGAGAAACAACAGATGTGTTTAAAATCACCCAGTGCACACCTTTGTTCTGTGGAAAAGTTAGCAAAGTGAAGCCTGGAAAATCTTTGTAAACAGGCTACATGCTTCTAAGTCGTGGCCATTTAGTCAAATGTAATGAGGATTTTTTTCTTGTTTTCTCTTTGCCTTTCAGAAACAAATTTTGAGAACCTCTTTCTTTATATTTTTTAGATATTTATTTTTTACCTGCCTTTGAGATAGCTGCCACTTCTACTTCAGTCCTCATTTTGTCAGCATGTCTTGCTCCCTACCGAGTTCCTATCTCTTTGAACTCAGCAGGGTTTCATTAGTTCAACCAATGCAAATTTAGCACTTCATTTTTCAAGGTACCACTTTTTAACTTCTGTGGCACTACCAGCTGTCTTATTGACACATAAAACTCTGGGCCAGTAACTGCATACATAGATGTTTATATGCAAGGCTTTCTTCAAAATGAATTTTCTCTACATAAAATAGATTCTACAGTAAACCTGGTTGTGGGGAGACAGAATAGTGGGAATGGGGAAAAAGGGTTGGTGACAGAAGAATGTCTCATTCATAATGCAATAGCTGTCCCAGGACTGGTTTTATGCATTGTTCCTTGTAGTCAACATTTCATTAACACCGATTTATTTTCAGAAAATGTTCTGTGCTTTGGAAGATAATTCTGCCTGCAGGTATAATATTAATTCTTTCATACTATTTGCATACCTCCCTCATTCTTTCTGACAGAGTGGTTTCAAGTTTCCCAAACTTCCACAGATTCTGACTTATATTTTTGGATCCTACTTCTTTATTTCTCACTTTTTGGCTTGGAAAATGTATAATCTAAGGTAAATCAAGGAAGTTTGGAGCAGCATAAAAAATCTCAAAAATTAAACAGTATATTCAGCAGGTTGGTGCTAATCCTGACCATATTATGTTCATAAATCATCAGGGAACCTTTTCTTAAAATTATTCTATAAAATATGCTGCCAGTAAATTGCCTCACTCCTTAGACTGTGGGCTAGTAGGAGTCACAAATGACATACTGTGAAAGTTCAGATCACCTTTAAACCTAAAACTCATAATGGAAAGTTTTGCTAACTACTGAAAAAGTGTTAACTACACTGAAAAGATGTGGTCTGAGGGGCCACTCCAAGGCATTTTATCAAATGAGAATGAAAAAGTTGATTTTTTTTCTGGATATCTTTGAGGTAAACCTTTACATAGAGAGAGACCTGCTGCTGGCCACGTACTGGGAGTGGTATAACTTACAGAACCAGTTTAGATTTGTGGTGGAGAATATCTTCTCCCTCAAATTCTGCCAAGAGACAAGTAGGTGCAGATAACAGAGACAAGTAGGAGAGTTCGAAGCAGTTGTGGAGACAAAAAGGAAGTAAAATGACTTTATGGGAATAGGTTTTGCCTTCAGCAGGTCTCAAAGGACTTGACGGTGCTGTGGGTGGGACCCTTCAGAGCTTTTCACTGTGCGTTTGAAACCTACTCAAGCTTTCCTTGAAGGAAGTTTTCCCTGACCTGATCACAAAAGTTGCCCTGTGAAAATGTCTGTGCAGTGTGGGAAGGCTGCATTCCAGTGTTGTGGATTTCATAAGTCCTATAAAAGCTGACATGCGGATTTAGGAACCCTAAATGTTTGCATAAACATCATTTAGTGACTAAATAATTGCCCCCTGAAGCACCCCAAAAGAAGCCAAAGGAAACAGAAATCACCATCTACAAAAGATTAAAAGAAATTTCTAGTTTCTCAGCCAAGCCATTTTGCTGTTACTGTAAGCCAAAAAAAATGCTAGGAAAATTTTCAGGAGGTGAAACCTCTTCCTTTTTTGAGCCCTATGTCTCCCAAACATCTTGTTGAATTCACCTCAAACTTTCCATTAAACTTCTACTTTGACAAAAATAACACACTTAATATTAACACAGAAATTTCAAGTAGATTGGTTTGGACTGGTAAAAGATGAAGATGTAGAAAGCCTGACCTGAAGTGGAAACCTAACTTCCAACTTATCTGTGGAGGGAATATAAAATGAGAAGTCTACCAAAGTGAACCAAGAGCACAGGGTTGTGTATGAAATGCTTATTTCTGAGCAGTTATATCTAATACCATTTAGATTGCTGTCAAAGCATAGATCCAGGTCAGTATTTTGTATTACCAGTTGAAACAAGCGTTTAAGGAAAAAAAAAAAAAAAGAAAAAGAAAAATCATAACTCATCTTCTTCAGTGCAAGGAGGTGATATCCTCCATTATTTGAATGCTCTCAAGGAAATCTGATTATTCTTAAAGAAAATTGGTTTGTTCTATTCCCAAATTCAGGTAGCACCCTCTACTGGCCAGTCCACACTGATCATTGACAACAGCAGAGACATCTTGCAGCCAGCAAAATGTCTTTACAATGATTGATACTGGAAAACTGGGGAGTGAGAGATTAGTATAGAATTTTTTAGGTGAATGTAAGAAACAAAAATGCTTAGAAGCACTGGGAAAAACTATGGGCTCTGTTGCCGGGTTTGACTCTATGAAGTTTGGTGGAGTTTGGCTATTCAAGACCAAGACAGAGCTGGCAACAACTTTGTGGTTAGTTTCATATTTAAATTCCAACAGAAGCTGGAAGCCTGATCAGGAAATTAAGTGTTCCTTTCATTGGTACAGCTATTTTCTCTCCAGACCAGCGAAGGTATACAACTTTTTCAGAAATATTTGGAAGATCAGCTCATGGTCCTTTCCAAGATAATGGAAGAGATGCATACGTTGATTCTGCAGCACAAGAAGAGATTGCACGTTGAAGTTCTGTGGTTTTGGAGGCTTATGCACAGGCAATGTTGAGGACATGCTCATACGTCAAGCAAGCAGACCAGACAGATTGCCCTTCCTTTCACTCCACTTCAGAGCCCTTAGTGGGTTCTTTCAAGGTTGAGAAAAATTTGGCTGTTACTGCTTTAACCTTCATAAATGCCTGATGTCATTTACTCACACATCCTGGCAAAAACTTCTGTCTGATCCCTCCCAGTTGTTCTCTACCTCTCTCAATCTCTCTCCCCAAGGAAGTTTCATCTAAGTGCCTATTTTGTTCTTAGTTTTCCATCCGCTTCTGCCTCCCTTCCCAGGAGTGCTCTGACACGACCAACCAGAAGCCTCGCAGAAAAGACTAAAGATAGTTTGTAAGAGTGAACAGCACTTGGCACAGCAGCACAGGAATGACCTGATGATGTGGCACTTGGCTGAGAAGTCTCTTTGCTGAAAGCCAACTGTGAGCAGCAGTGAAATCAGCAAGGGAGGGTCTTCCCGTCAGTCTCGGCATGCTTGGATCAGGCCCACGGTGCACATCTGGATGCAGTTTGCTCCAGTGTGCCTGCACCATCCCACCTTTTATCTGGCATCTCTTTTTGAAGGCATTAAGGAAAGCCTCTGCCTTAGATATGATGCTCCACTGTTTCATTATTCTTTTCCAGAAATGAGATGAATATGTGACTTTCTCATCTGTGTGATTTATTCTTACTGTAGATTTAGATTCGTATTTTTTTTTCTCTGCTGTCAGTGTATTAACTTCAAATAATGTGCTTTTCCAATGTCTCCAATGCATGTGTTGATTTTGTTGTATTGGTTTTCTTCTGCTTGCTTGTTTTTTAAGCAGGAATCTACAGTGTTTAATATACTAGCTCACAATATGGTTTACTACTCTACTGTATTTGTAGAACATTCACCATTACCTGAGAATAAAGAATATCTGGGGAAAGCAAACCCTTTGGCATTACTGGTAGAAGAATTTTAGCAGACAAATCTACTTTAGGACCTTTATAAAAGTCATATCAGGAGTTAGTCTGTATTTGGTAGACTCCAATGCTTTATTTGTGGTTGTATCATATGGAAAACCACACAATTTTTTTTAAAGTTCATATATGCAGCAGCTTCTGAGATTTTGTTCTCTGTAGCACATAGTTATAGGTGACCAGAGGAGCAGAATGTATTTGCTTTTCATGGCTGGAATTTCCTCAGATTTCAAAGCTGGAACCACTTAGAAGTGGCTACTCAAATGTGTAATGGAAGAGATAATAACCTCTGTTTGCCTTAAAAATGTGGCCTCCGAGTAAAGTCAAAACACTTTTATTTTACTGAAATATAACCTGATTTTGTAATTTTAGCTTTCCTTAGGAAAGAAATCGTTGTTGAAGGATTCTCATGAGCCTGTTTTCAGTTGTTACAGAAATGTGTTGGAATACATCTTAAAATAAGGTACAATTTCATTATTATGTAGAAGATTTTAATAACACGGTGGAATGGTTCTATTTTTGTGTTTAAAATGCAATGCTTACAAGTTTTTCATGGTAGACATTGCATATAATTTTGTATTATCATTTGATGATAGTACACACTGGTAAAGAATTTTCAGGAATATATAGACCAGGCATGCCAAGAAAGGAGATTTAGAATATTATTGCTTTGAGTGAGAAACATTTCATATCATGAGGGCTTTTTTAATATCTGCAACTGGAAATTGGCAAGAACTCTTCATAGAACTATTGACTTGGACACATAACATGCTTTTACCTGTAAGAAAATCACACCAGCCTTGTAATATGCTAACCATACATCCAGAATAGTTGTGAATTGTCCCCATATTTACCTTATTTTTTTGCCCCTGGATGTTTGAAAGTATTTTGGCATGTACGGTAGATTGCAAGTTATTTTATTTACAATTTACTGAAAAAAAAAGTTGTGCAGAGAAAGGGCTTTTGTAGTTTGTGTTATGAATTGAAAGGTTTTATTCCTTGTAAACCAAAGCAGCCCTTTTCAAGTTCAACAGAAGTAATGGAGGGCAATACATGGAGTCAGCTGCACGATCTGCCCAACCTGTAAGCTCTGACAAACATCCTGTGAAGAATTACATGTGTGTACGTGGCACGGACCTGACAAAACACACAACAGCACAGAGCTCATCAAACTTGCTATGAGCAATGGTCACTTTTTTTTCAGCATCATGCTTGTTCCCTAATTTTGTTCCTCTTGCTTTCAAATATTAGATTACCTCAGAGGATGCTGCTTACTTTATCACTTTAATAGGAAGAGAGACAGTCCAGGCCAGATGCATGTGTGGAGGACCATGCAGTCACAGACTACTTCATGTGACTAAGGGTATTTAATGTCCCTTGGCAATGCCCTTGAGAATCCCTCACAATTTGCAACCCAACCATCACGAAAGTTATTGCTCCAGATGCTGGGAGGCCAATGAGTGAAGAGTTGGGAAGTCCATCCCTGAATATACAATGGTGAGAGGAGGACTGTTCCTGGGGACTTCTATCTGTACAGGAAAGGTCACAGGCTCCACACACTGCTGGAACCAGCTGCAAATGTCTCAGGTCTTTAAATGGGAAGGTGGATGGTGTCCTGGTTCACCCTGCAGAAATAGCTTGGGAATGCTTAAGCACAAAGCAGCAAAAACAAACATCAAATGGCGTAGGTGAGCTCTTTGTCCGGGCAGAGTTTTATGTGCTGGTTGAGTCAGCTGTTCTGGACAATTACTTTTAAAGAGAGGCTCAGGCACTGAGTCTCACATTTGTGCAACTGAATGCATTGCAGAACAAGTTGCTTTAGGCAGCCTTTGTGCATTGTCAGCTTTTTTTTTTTGCACCCTACTCAAAGAACAGACAGATCTGTGTTTGCCGAGGTCGCAGCCAATGCACTAAACACATTAAGGACCCATGGCTTATTAGTATGAAATTAGGGATCATAAGATGCAACAAAAAAAGCTAGTGTTCAGCAAGCCAGCAACTTCAGCAGCTCAATATTCAGTATTATGAATGGTATCAAGGAAGTTGTAATGAAAACATAGAAATTATTACTTTAGATACTTTAACAGCCAAGAGCTTGATCTAAAATAATTCCTGATTCTTCAAAAAAATCTTAATTACAATTGACATGCACGTATGATATGTAAGAAGAGGATACATCTGGCTGATATGAAAGAGGTAACCAACTCTTAGTGCAATTGGATATAGGCTGCAAAAGGAAACAATAACAAACTTCACAGTCAACCTTCAAAATTCACAGCTAATTTTCCAAAATTACACCTCACACCTGCAGATCATCCTCACAGCTGCCAGTACATGCCACTGCTTTCATGTTCCTGTATTCTTTAGACTTGTAATTTTCAGTAATCCACAAATGCTGCCTCAGAAAAAGCTGCTAAGTGCAACAGCTAATGCAACAGTGATTGCTCACGTGAAAAAAAAAGGAATATTTTAAAAATGCAGGCAATTTAACATCCATTCGGAAATATAATAAGGAAATTTGCAAAATTGGTCTTGACTGCAAAGCAGAATTTTCAGAATGGGGAAGGTTTGTCATTAGTCTGGAATCTGTGGAGGAACAGCTGTCTGCAGAAGCCCTCTTGTCTACAACCAGGAAGGAAGTGCTCCTCGGGGATCTCGGCCAGATGTAGAAAAACAAGGAAGAAAAGACAGGGAAAAACAGCTGCTCACCATTCAGCAGCTGAGGTGGGAAATCCACAACATGAGCTAAAACTGGGGGTTCTCCTGGGAGAAAGCAGTCAAGTGTCCAGCCAGGACACTCCTAAGAATGCTCTCTGTCAGCACTTTTGTGTCCATGATGCAGAGAAGGAGATGGTGAAACTTGGGACACTCCACGTAGACAAATCTCAGTTGAAATAGGTCACTGTCTCCTCACATTTTGCACGTATGAATTGTGTCAGGAAATTAATTTTCCTCAGGTCTGTGAGTACAGAAGATGCCCAGCAATGGCTGTGTGTGACTGGAGCACCCCAGTAAAGACAGTCCCCTTTGCTGCTCAGTAAATATGCAACTGACTATACTTCCCTGATATCAAAGCCACTGTAGGAGTAGAAGTTTATGCCTACTAAGAACATTTTGGAGCATATATTGGGATGATACTGTTACTATAAAGTTTGAAAAGTCAACTGTTCAGAAAATACTTTCCTATAATATCTCTTATCAGGTACTGAATAAACCTGTTTTTTTCATGAGTTTGTATAGAAACCTCCTTAATAACAACATGGATTCCAGATGTTTTTCATGAATTGTTGGTGTTATTTGGATATCTGACAGCCTTAAAGAATATTTACAATACAATAGGATGTCTGCTAGCTATGCACCTGTGGGAATATACTTGGAGGAACCCAGTTGCAAATGAAAATGGAGATACAGGAGCCTGCAGGTTAAGGGCACAGGTAAGCAGAGAATCTCCTGGGGCTCGCAGAATGGCTCCCAGTAACCCATCAAGATACTGGGAGTACTGTAAAGGTAAGTGATGTATGTCTGCATGTGATGCAATACCAGCCCTCCATGCAATGCAGACATGCCTTTGCAGTGACTGCTTCCTACTCCTAACTCTAAAAAGCTGAAGAGTGGCGTCTACAAGTCTGACTGTGGGAAGGAGAGAGAGAGAGGGACTCATTAAGTGTTATTATCTTATGAATAGAGTTGGTCAGACAAAACAGTGGGATAACTGAAGCTTAGGGGAAAGCTCCTCTGTGATGCATTGGGGTCTACATCATTAGCATTTCTTCAGGGACACAGACAGATTAAAAAGATCCAGTAGAGTTCTTTGAAACCAAAGTGATGAATGCAAGGACACACATGGGAGCAGGAAATATGGACATAAGGTAGGAAGGGGGAGTGGGGAAGTGTCTCTCTTCCAGCAGGGAGATGCTCCTATCAACTCATTTGGGAACGAAAAACCAGAGGAGAAATCAGGTATTTGGATATCAAAATCCAGACAGAAGAGAAGCAATGTGGAAGATGATAGATATCCCCCAGCTGCTCAAAAATGAGAAAGTCAAGATAGGGCAATATGTATAATTCCACTTGGACTGGTGCATTTCCCATGTTAACTAAAATAAAGGAATCCTTAGGGATGCATATCTTCAAATACTCCATGGGCTTACCAGAGAGAATGGAAAATGTGACACACCCAAAGACTGGAGCTGTGGGCTGAGGTGCAGTGGAGAGTTGAGATGGGTGGGTCCATGGGTGGTACTGGGCTACAGTTAACCTCTGCTTTAATTTTGCATATGAGTAAAGAGAGAAGGAGAACTGTGATAAAGAGCTCAAAGATAACTTTTACTGCTTAGATATGCTGAAGATCATCCTTGACACTACCACAGGTCTTTGGGATACAAAAGATGCTGTTTTGTCAAAGTACAGTAATGGGAGCTCGATGAAAGCACAATAAAATTTGAATAATAGTACTATTAAAGCCTACTCATAAAGGTAACAAAAACAATAACAAAGCACTATGTACAAGGCATTGCAAAAATAATTATCCCCCCACACCCTGAGACAAGAGTATTCACAACAAATTTCAAAATAAGAAATAGAATTATGAAACACAGGAAACACAGATACTTACCTATTTTTTTTTTTTTGCATTCAATCTTTTTGAATTTGTTGCTTTTGACACACTAGTAGTTTCTGAAGGAGGGAAAAGGAGAGATACTGAAATGCACTGCTGAATTTCAGAAGTATGGTTATATTATGATGATAAGGGCCACTGATCACATCCAGGTTTTCATCTTGTGCCTCTCATTTATATCACTGTCGTGTGACAGCTGAGATACTGAAGGTACCTGGAGACAAAACCTTCACTGTTGGCATCCTCCTCCTCCTCCTCAGATTTTTCACCTCTCAAGTTATCTAGCCACAAGTATTGCTGACATTGCACCAACCCAGGAAAAAAATACACATTTTGTAATGAAATGGCAGAAGGCCAGTTGGGAAAAGAAAATGGCTGGCTGGCAGACCAAAGGGGATGGAAGAGACAGAAGGAGAAAACACCACGGTAAGAAGGAAAGAAAGACAATTGAGGCACATGTCTCTTCATGCACAGGTGGGTGTGAGGGAAGAAGTCTCTTACACTGCCAGGGAACTCTGCCTGTGCAGCCTTGGGAGACTCTTCACTCTTTCTTCAGCAAACCCTGGTTGGCAGAGGAAGCCAATTCCCCCTGTTGCTGTTGGGGATGATGTGTGCCATGCAGTACAGCAGAGCAGGGGGAATAGGCACATAGCAAATATTTGTGTTGGTTATCAGCAAGTGCCACAGTTCAACAGGTGATTTTACTGCACAAAGTGAAGCAACTTCAGCTTTTCTGCTTTGACAATAGTGCAAGCCCTCCTAAAATAGCAAAAGTTTTCAGGCACTTTGTGCAAACATGCCACTTGTCAAAATCCTGTTTGCTTCACAGAGATGATTGATGAGCATGCTATTTTGTGCTAAATATGACAACTTTCTGGAACATTCCTAGTTGATGACCTTGATCTTCACTTCTTGCAAGGCCAGATGAGGCTGCAGAGTATAAAGAGCACGCTCATAAGCTGCTATTGGCATCTGCATCTAGAGAATTTTTAAAATGATAAAAATTAAATAAATTTTATTACATTTTATTTAATAAAAATAAAAAATGCTTTTTGCAAATGGGCATAAAGGCCATCAATGTGCTTAGAGCATCTGTTTTACAACATAACTGTGAGGATCCAAGCACTCAGGTCTTTATTGTGGGCTGCAATATCATTAGAATGTTGCAGTGACTTTAATGTCAATGGAAAATAAGTGAGATGTGTGCTGTTTGTAATATCACTGCTGATAATCTCAAGGCTTCTTTGTATGAAGATCCTTAGCACGAAGAAATAAAATCATTTACAAAACAGAAGGGAAGTCCACATACTTCACAAGGTCGACTTTTTTACTTGACATTAATAGCATGTTCTATAGCAATCTACATTACTCAGCTATCAGTTTCTGTTAAGGAAAGAGTATTAAGTGTCATTTGCTTCACATAGCTCTTGAAAATGATCCACATGTGCCATAACTTTGAATCTTTGATTAAGTAGGATTCTGTTTGTTTCTAAATGAAACCAAAATAGAATCACAGGAAACAGTGCTTCAGTTAATCCAATTTTCATTCAGGCCTGAAAAATCTCTTCAGACCTTGAATGAAGCTCCTCTCACCATGTCCTTTTTATCTGCTATCCTGAAATGTACACTCTTTTCTCATTCTTGCTAATCAGGCATATCTGGCTCTTGAGCCATTTAAAATGTCAATTCACTGGATAAATATTTCCTAAAACAAAGGAATCGGGCAAAAGAACAACTCCTCTCAAAACTTTATTTCTAAATCCAAGTGGATCACAAAGGGAAAATCCTCTGTCACCCCAAGTAGAAAAAATACACAGTGAGAAATTTTCAGCCTAAACAAACCAATGTTCCAAACATATAACTGGGAAGTAAGGTGAGAGAAACAGAATGATTCCAACAGCAGAGTGATTGTCAAGGTATCATCTGCCTGCTGTATATACCTCCAAAATCATGCTACACCTGGGCCATTGTAAAATGACCACACCAAAGTGGAAGATTTAGCAGTGACTGCTCTGGCTGGGTTCCCACATTTCTTTTTAGTGTCTCTGGATCATATTTTTCTTCCTAGAATGGAAATGATGGAGAAGAAAATGTTGCAGTGACTTAGTTTGTGTAGAGCCTGGACTTACTCCCATGCAGCACAGCTAAAGGGATCAGAGAACCTTTCTGCCCATTGTTGGCCAACAGAAGTTGTTAGTGATTTGCTCAAAGTAAGCTCTGTGCTCTTATTTGGCTGCGTCTAGACAGCTGAATACTTTGCTGCTATCCAAGGAATGTGCAGCTAATGTCAGTGATATATTCACAGGAAAGCATTGGTTCTTGAACATGGGCTTAACACAGTGCAAAGTGTAGAAGAAACTGGACAGGCCATTTTCCCTGAGCAAGATGTTTGCAGTGAAGCCTACCTAACTTCCTCCAAAGAAATTTAAAAAATAAAATAAAATTAAAAAAAAGAGCAATGTTATTTAAGGTGTCACTAATTAAAAAGACATCTAGGAGTTTGAAAACTACAGGAGAGATGTAGTTAAGGTACATATTAGATATATAAACACATAGGAAACTTTTCTATGGTCCAAGAATTACAAGCAGGAGAAGAAAGAACTAGGAATTGGACCTGTCTTTGATTAATATTTATGATCTGCCTTGAATAATTATATTAGCAGTTGACAGGTGTTTAGAATAAGCAAAAATGTCAACCCAAGGAAAAAAAAAACCACACTAGTATATTTCAGAAAGGAAAAGAATATCCAGGCAAAAGTTCAGTTGCCTTGAATATGCCCACTCACAGAAATGACCCATAATTTAGTGACACATTTTTGATGGCATCTGAGGGAGAAGAGACAGTTATTATTACAGTATGCCACAAACAATCATGTGAATGACCAGGCAACTTTCTCACAAGAATTGAACAAATACAATTTGAGCCAGATAATGAATATTGCCTCTATTTATCAGTTGTGCAAGCAAACCCACGGAAAAGATAACTGAGCTGCCCACAATTACACAAGGAGGGTTAAACATGGCAGTCCTTTTCTAGGTGAAGGGTGGAGGCAAGAGTCCAGAATGTGGGGTACCTAATGTCAGACCCAGTACTAACGTTGCAGCAGCTTTGCTTTTAACTCAGCAAAGCATTTGGCATTTTGTCTCTCCTATACATCAAGGGCAGGAAGACAATATGAACAGTTTCTAACTCTACCTCATAAACTTCCCCGAACAGGCACTGCAGTTACAATAACATCTTTGTTGGCAAACATTTCCAGGCACTGTAAATCTGTCTGAGTCTACAGGAGAGATGGCTGATGTGCAAATCTCTAAGTCAGTGTTGTTAAAAAACAGAGCCCTTGTTCATCCATCTTGGGCCTGATTTTATAGCACATCATATAAATGAAAACTTAAAATAGTTCTTTATCCTTCCAAAGCTCACAGTCACTGGAAAGGATAACACAACAAATTTTAGCCTCAGGAAGCTGATCAGCTGAGAAAAGAGCACCCGAGGAACACATCTGTGTTTGCCTTACCCCGTCCAAAGGTAGCCTCTTCACTCCATCCCTATGTCAGGGCATTTTCACTCACTTAAGAAATTGATTCTGCTCGTACAAATGTTCACCAGACCGAGTCAAAGGGTTATAATCCTTATCACTTATCACCAGGGAAGCAGAGTAGTATTGTACAGGAATGTTCCCAAGGAATGCAATAACATGAGCTGGACTGATTTGATCTCTCCACATGAGGCTGTGGAGAGAAAAATAGCTATTCTTCCCTGCCTATAATCATGCAGAAGGACATATATTTATCCTTTTTTTATCCATCCTGTAATATGCATTTATTAGTAACAACACAAAGACTGTTTTACCCGTGGCTTTGACAGCATCTTTGGCACTGGGGATAGGTTGAGAGGACTTCTACCTTTTGAAGAGGTTTAAGGCTTTGAAAGATTTTGTTAATTATAAACAAACACCTCTTGTTTTCACTAGTGACTTGTAAATGGAAAGAAAAATATTGGAGAATCAGAGCTATCAGCTACTTTTGACTTCCCAGTAGGTGTCTGAAGCTGACAAACTTTCAAGGTGAGACATTCACCACAACTTAAATATTTCTGTAAAGCTCAATAGATTTTTCAGGAAAAAAAGAAAAATAAAAGGTTCATCTTTCTTTTTTTTTTTTTTTTTTTTCCTTTTTCCAGCAGCTCTACAGCAGAGCCATATTTAGAAATGCTTGATCATAAGGTG